>CANUEY010405286.1:0-18737 GCA_948099555.1 Croton setiger
TATTAAAAACATATCCAAATCATTTACTTAATTATCATATCATATATCATATCAAATTATAATGCATTTTAATCAAAAATGCACAAAATATATGTAGTGACGTCAAAATGACCTAGGATTTAAATCGGGGGTGTCACACAAGCAGAGGAAGTGATGAAAAGAAAAGAACAAATGGGCTAGGGCTCTCAAAGTTTCACACAAAAAGTCCACATTAAAGAGCTCATAAAATCGGGTTGGACTCAAGTCATCCTAACCCATTTACTTAGGCCTATATTTATCATATTATTATGTCTTTTGCAAGAAAGAATTATTACTTCGGTTATGTTATTCGAGACTAAAAAAAATCTCATAAAATTAAAGGTTGTGCTCGGAAAATAACCGTCAATTTAAGAAACTTACCGATATCGGAACAAAAAATTTACAACGTGGTTCAACAGCCACACCAACTAATTATTTTAGATAATGAGACTTTTTTTTAATTATTTTAATTGTCCCTACCATTCTCGTAATACTCCCTTAAAATATAGCATACATGTAAACAACAGATTTTTAGTCTTGAATTCCTTCATGGAGCATCCAACCATCTCAAACTATGATTAGTTTTGGCAGCACCTTTTGCCAATGAATCCACCACAAAATTTGCTTCTATGAAGATCTTCTGCAAATTAACTTGCCACTCGCGCCGAACAAGCTCCCTACAATTGAGAAGTTTGTGTAATATGGTTTACACAAACTTTAAACAAAAATTAAACATTTTTTAATTTGTAGAATATCTTAAACCCGACTTACATAGATTTTAAACAAAATTCAAATGGATTTTTATTTGATAGTTTTTAATACATAATATATTTTATTTGATATTAATTAAATATAAGAAGACTTTAAATAAATTTTGAACATTTTTTAATGTGTAGTATATTTTATTTGATATTAGTTAAATTTCACTTAACAGAATTCATAAAATAATTAATATAGTATATTTTAAACTGCATGTTAACACATTTTAAACAGATTCTAAAATATATTGTATTTTATTTGATTTTATTTAAACATACTTTAAACAACACTTAAACAATTCTTAACTATTATTATTGATAGCAAAAATACTAATACAAGTACTTATATTCCTTTGTTTGTAGATATTTTTATAGAATTACAAACAACTGGGCTTTTAATATTCAGGGTGTAATTAAAATGAAAAGTCGATCATGTCCAAACTCAAGCTCTCCATCATGGCATTCTCCATGAACCCACATTTTGTTTTGAAGGTTCCCAAATTTGTAGGCTTGAACTTGATAGAGCAAGAAGAAAGGGGTAGAATTGGAATATTCTCACAATTGCAAATTTCAATCATATAATCATCTGGGTCATGAAAAAATATTTGATCCACTCTTTTCCCTTCATCTTCTACCACTGCAGTCACATACCTCATTCCCATTTCTTGCAGCTTCCTCTTTACTACCCCAATATCTGTACACTGCAGTTAAGTATATAAACAATCAACTTCCACTTACAAATACAAACACCAAAATAATCCTATAACTCCGTTGTGTTCGGCAACAATTTTTGGAGTAGGTTTTAACGTTATAATGGGTCAAAATGCTAAAAGCTATTTTCTGGAAAAGTTCATCAGAGTTACTTATATTTGTTTATATTGTTGATACAAACAACAATAACAACCAGTTTTGCCAAACATATATATATATATAGAGGTGGTTATGGGTCGGGTTAGCTCGCTGGGCCCGCCTGGATCGGCCCGGACCGCCCTCGAACGGTGGAATCATTTGGTAGCGGACCGGTTCAAGTTTAATGAAATTTTGAATCGTAACAGTTATAAACCGTGAACCGTTCTCGAACCGCCGGTTAATCGTCTCCAAACCGCCGGTTAACCGATTCGAACCGCCAATTAACCGACCTGCTGACGAACCGCCGAATAACCGCGGACCGCCGGTTCATTGGTCCGGCGGTTCAACGGGCCGGTTACGGTTTAGACCATGGCCCAGCCCGTGACCACCTCAATATATATATATTAGATTATAACTCATGTAAATTACCTGGAAAGAAATGTGATTATCCTTGGGATTAATGGGACGAGGTTGAATAACAGAATCAAATTCATCAATGTCTGGGTTTTCAATCAGATGTATTCCAATTCCATAATTATACAACCTACATAAATTCAAATCAAATTAAATGAACTGTATTTTATATTTCTAAAAAGAAAAAATGAAGAAGAAAAACAAACCAGGCTCCATTGAATTTGAAAGAAGAGGGACGTTTGATTAGAACAAAACCCAAAACCTCTTCATAGAAACGCATAGAATCCCATACAGATCTGCAAATTAATGAAATATGATTCAATGACAATAGTGGCAATGTCTGAAACCTGCTCGCTTCCTCAATCTCCATTTCCTTTTTTGTTTCTATGAAAAATAAAACTACTAAATGTAGCTTTTTATATAAAGGAATATCTAAATCACTAATGAATTCAATTTCACACTTGTGTGGGGTGAGGAACTTTCCTTCCACATTCTCTCTCTCTCTCTCTTTAACTACCAATTTTAGAAGATACTAGAATTTTACTGTTACATTTACCTCTATTACTATTAGTGCTCTATGGTTCTTTTTCGGAAGTATGACTGTTTTACTAATAGTTGAGACCCAATTAGAAGACGATTCGATGTATATTACTACTAATGTAATTTCCATTACAAATGGACAAATATTCTTATCCGCCCATTTAGAGATGGCCACGGGCCGGGGCGGGCCACGGTTTGGAGGTGGGCTAAACCATAATCGGCATGTTGAACCACTGGTTCGAGAACGGTTCACGGTTTATAACGGTTACGGTTCGAAATTTCGTTGAACTTAAACCGGTCTGCCGATCGAACGGTTCCGGTTCTGATTCGACCGGTTCCGATTCGAGGACGGGCCGGATTTTTACTGGCCGAGCCAAGCGGGTCAACCCGGCTATTACACTTAATGCTGGAATTAGATAACTTTTGAAGTATAAGATATAGCTTCTCTTACACTTAATATTTTCCTCTTCAACTTCAATATACTTCATTTAACAAATTTTGTTTTTCCAAATTATCAGGTTTACGTTAATATCAAATCACTAACTATTCTTGCTTCTACAGTATAATATCTCTACCATTTCAGTTTATTAAATTAAAATTTAGATAAAGAAAGGGACATAAGAAAATTGAAGGTTTAAAAAGTTTAGAAGTTTCTTAGATGTTTCCATTAACGGGATTACAAAAATAATAACATAATTACGTATGTTCTCTGAGCCCAAAGTGTTAAATTAGTGCATTTCCTTTGTAAATGAAAGATTCATATAGAGACATAAAACCGTGTCTAGTAAGGTACCATACATACATATCCGCGTTACGGTTCAGCCCGTAAAACCATGGATGCTTGTTTGTTGTTACTAACATCTCTTTTGAGGATTTTGATTCTTAAAAGTGTTATATTTATTTTTGTTTATAAATTGTTTAAGATTAGTTTATGATACATTTACAAATTGTTTATGTTGTGTTTATAATTAAAAAGTATTGAAAATTAATTTAAAAAATATAGTTATAAATTTTTGAAATGATTTTAAAAAAAATAGGTAAATTTTGGTGGGCTAACATATTTTAACTAAAATATGAATTACTCCATTTGTTTGCTTTGAAATTGAACAAACACATCTTTCTATTGAATGTCCCCTTGGCCACAAACACACACCTAGCAAGTAAAAACTTGCAATTTTTAATAATGCAATCATATTTTAAAAACATTAAGGTGTAAAAAAATTGGAGTGTGGACATTATTTAAGGTGTTCATATACCTTTTTTCTAACTAAAAAAGTAAGGAAACTGGGGATACGAAATTATATATATAATTTTTAAATGTAAGTTTGTATACCAAGTATGCGAATTAAGAGTCATTAATTATGTTATGACTAATTAGGATATGTGTTTAGAAACTGAAAATGAGTCGATGACTAACACAATACTCTCCCCTCTTATGTTGTCGGAAATAAAAGAATTAAGAAGAAGTTGATGAAGTTCAAATGGAGTGGTGATAGTGGTTGAGAAAGCGATGGTCGTGGTTGGTCTTTTCGCTTCTGTTGCAGTTTCGTGAGGGGAAGAAGGAAATGATGAAGAGTGGAAGAAGATGGTCGTTATTATGTTTAAACAGTCAAAATTAACCTATCAAACAGAATATTCAAAAAAAATTAGATGGAAGGACTGTTTAATATGATGACAACCAAATCGATGGATTTTTAAATTATCTTCCAAAAATAGCATCGACCAAATAATTTTTTTTTCCAAATAAACAATAAAAAATTACTAAAAATAATGGATTAAAACTAATTTTGTAAATTTCCCTAAAATTAGAATCATATATCCTATCCATTAAAAAAATCAGATAAGAGTAATGATTTTTTAATACATTAACTTGACAAAAAAATACTCTGTTATAAAAAAAAAAGAAAAAATCGACAAAAAATAGAAACTTCCAAAGAAAACCAAGCGTTTATTACAAACAATTAAAATGTTTATTTGACTAACTAATGAAGATTCACGGCTTAATTCACGGGCTAATCGTGATTGCAGATATGTTTCATTCAATTATTTTTTCAAACAATTATTGTATTTTTAATCTTAATTTATTTTATATTTTAGTTTGATTTTTATTTTAATTTTACAAATTTTTAATTACAGATTTTTTCTTTTAAAAATTAGCTAGAGCCTCTTTCAATAATGCGTCCACTCATATTTGACAAATTATTTAATTGATTCATTTTTTTTAATTAATAATTTAACTAAAAATACATGTTCAGTTACTTATTAATTTACTAATTATTTTTTTTAATAGATTTTTTGATTATCTACTTATAAAATAAATAAAATAAAAAGGTAATTGAATATAAAACATAAAAAACTGAAACCCATTATTTGTTTGTCATAGACAAAATATTTTATAAAATTCAGTTTATTTTCATTTTCATTTAAAGGAAAGGGATAGAGACGTGGCCATGTGCACTTGTGCGGTGATTTATATTACTAATTAAAAATCGCAGACGTCAACTTTAACGGTCGTTTCAACGGCTTTTGATTCTGTCGTGGATTACGTTACGTCCTTTTTTTATACTCTTTTCCAGTGTCATGAAATTGTCCGTTAAGTTCTCACCAACAGTTATTAGTTAATGTCGGCTTTCAAAGAGGTGTGCAGTGCGGCCCATTGGATAGTTGTTAAATCGGTAGATTCTACTTGATTAAAAGATTCAAATAATCCGCAATCAGTGTATCACGAACCTTCCGGAGGAACCTTTAGGTTTTCAAGGCATTGGATTCTCACCAATGTTTGCGCGTAAGAATTCTACCACTTCTCAATCTTTATTAGCTCTCTGTTTTTTCTCTTGTCTGCTCATTGATTCAGCAGCAGTTTGAAAAGTTGACCTATTCGAGAATATCCGGATCTACGTTTATTGTCCTGACAAATACTAATTGAGACGAGATTCAGCATTTTTTAACCACAAAACGCTCGCCAAAGAATTTCCGGCTACTATCATATAGTATTCTTCTCTATTTGGTGATAAATAAAATAACTGTGCTTTTTTTGATCCCTCGTAGATTTTATAAAATGGGTTTTCCAGCTACGAGAAAACTAGGAACGGGAAGCCCCTTTTTCCGTCCACTCTTTGGTCATCTTATTATTAAGGAGAATGTGAAATTATCAATTTTGATTTTGATTTCTGTTAACAACACTGTTAGTATCTATTTGCTGCATAAAATAGAGTTATTCTTATTGTGTCTATGTAGCTCATATATTATCCGGACCGTTAGTGACAATTTTTTATATAAAACAATCAAATAATCATGCCTAAAAATTAACTAACTATGAATTAAACAGCTGTCGAATATATAAATTGTTATATCATGTTATTGGTATGAAGACATAAATTATTAGAGAAAAATAAAATGAAATTTCAACCCAACCTATTATTAAAAATCCAAGAAGATTGAAGGATTTTTTTTTTTTAAAGAAAAAAAAAGAAATTCGCAAGAGCGACATATTAATGATTTTTTTTACAATTATTTTAATTCACAACAATTCGGATTTTAGGGTGTTATTATAATGAGATATAAAAAAACCAATCCATATGAATACAATCACAGTGACATAATTATCCTCAAATTTCTAAAATTAGTTTTTTTTTCTTCCGTAAATTGCATGTATGTATTCGTATTCGTCATAGATATTTATTATTAATTTTGTATTAATTTTTAATTATATTCATTAATCATAATGACTATTTTTTTAAATTTAATTTATGCAAATAGCACATTTTTTAAATTTATGTATTAACTCTCGTTTAATTATAGTGTGTAGTTATAAACCTATTTTATATACTCATATATACTAAAACAAAATATTCTACATTAATTTAGATTTATATATTTATTTTATTTACTTATATATATTCTGAAAAGAGTTTAGTATGTATATGTATATTTATATATTCTATCTTAAATTTTCTATCTATTTATAGTATGTATAAATGTAAATTTATAAATAATATTTTTCCTACATGTATTCTTTTATGATTTTGGTCATTAACATGCATATTATTGATTTGTAAAATAATATTATTGTTAGTCTGTATTATCATAACCCATTAAAAGATTTGTGTTGATGCTATTAATAAATTAAAGTCATAATACCTAATAAAAGGCCGATGATATTAATTTTAATTTTTGTAAAACATCAAATTTATTTTTCTTGATAGATTTTAAAATATATGTGTTTGTCAAGTGAATATATTTGTTATGATAATAATATTACGTACAATTTCTTCCCAAACTATATATTTTATTGAAAAATTCCATATAAGTCGAATTGAATTAGAAAGTAACATCTCATAAGCCGAAAGTATTATTTCGCTAAAATTTTATAAAATTAGAAGAAAAGAAAATTTCGTTAATTTTCACTCGCAGTCCTTGAATTTTAGCTCATGTAACAAGAGGAGACTGAATTTCAATTTGTAATTAAAAGAGGTCTGAACTTCAACTTCCTTTCACGTAAGGGGTCTAAACTTCATCTTTTTTTCATTTTTAGTCTTTTAAAAACAAGTTTTTACTTGCTAGTTATAGTATTAAGTCATATGTGAAGTATATGTTGGGATATTTTTGTCTTGATGAAACAAAACCACATGACTGCCGTCGACCCACCGTCAAAGAAGGCACATAATAACGTATGATCTGGTTTCCACTTTCCGCTAAACGATTATATACCACCACCACCCCATTCCAAGTCCCAACGCCGATCGATAGAACAGTTACTTAACGCCGTTAAAGATGTCATCTTCTTGCAATATGATATGAATCTCAAAGCCGCGTAATGGTGGGTCCCATAAACTGCTGGTCCTAGGCAGCACAAGCCAAGCGAGCAGCAACCATTTCCCTTCTAAGCTTTATACTTGATGTTTTAACAGATAATATAATAAATTTTAAAAATAAAAACTTACCTGCCTTAACTGAAATTGACATTTAACACACAAATTCAGCTAACTCATTCTTTGAAGGAAGCATAGGATGTAAAGATTTTAACGTGGATGCCTATTGAACTAGTGTTAACATTAATTTGATTCATGTTTAAAAGTAGATCTTCAAGAACATTAATCGAAGGTAACAGAATGATGTGCTAGACCAATTGATCAATGATATAATGTTCGAATTCTAGCATTGTAAAACTTTTAGAACGAGGGTAATATTGCGCTGAAATTTTGTAAAATTGTCTGAAGATTATAATTAAATAAACATATATTTATCACAAACACATCCTTAAGCTTTATAAGCATCACTATCAAAAATCAAACAAATACACCGTTATGTTTGAAATAACAGCTGGGATTTTATTTCCTATTTATTTGTGGCAGTTTTAAAATGAAGCAAGAAGTTTCATATTCTTTTTCTTCTTGTCGTGGGGTCCTTGTTTTCCACTGTAAATGACAGCCTATTCACCAGCCTGGAAAGGGTTGTTATAGCTACAGTTCCCCACTAAAAAAGCTCTAAACTTTGATGTGTTTTCATGGCTGATTCACCTGCTCTCATTCAATGCCATTTGGGTTTTGATTTTTGACCCAAACCCACTTCACTCTCCCATTCTTTATTCTTTCTTGAGGTAAGGGTGTAATTTTTCAAAAAGCTTTTGTCTTTGTATTCTCTTGCATTTTTCAGATTGCAATTGTTTTAACTTGTATTGGGTTTTATTCAGTGATATGATAGGATTTGTTGTAAATAAGTTTCTATAGATCTGGGATTGAAAGAGTATTGGGTTTTTGTATGTGAGTGATTTGAGAACTGGGTTTGCAGCATTTATATGCCTTTGAGGTCTTTTAGTATAGCTTTGGAGTTCTATTAACTGTTTTGAGATTTTGGTTGGTTTGGGATTTAGTCATTTGTGGAGTTGAGATTCGGAATCTTTTTTCTGTTTTCTAGGAATTTGGGGCTATTTAGGATGCTGCTAATGCTGAGGATGAAAATAAAACTAAAGAGTTGGTTACCTATAGTTGTTGCCCTTGTTTTATTTGAGGTTTTTGGTTGTTATAGTTCATTTGCTGCTTTTACTCCTCCTGATAATTACTTAATTGCTTGTGGTTCTTCCCAAAATGTCATCTTCCAAGGTAGAACTTTTGTTCCTGATTCTGGACATTCTTCCCTCTCATTAAAAACTGAAAATTCTGTTGTTGCTACAGCCAATTCTGGTTTCCCATCTCCTATATATCAATCTGCTCGAGTCTTCTCTAGTATAGCTTCTTATAATTTTGATATTAAGCAAGAAGGAAGGCATTGGATCCGCCTCTATTTCTATCCTGTTCGAAACTCTGCTCAAAACTTGTCATCTGCTTCAATTACTGTAGTGACTGATGATTTTGTGCTCTTGAACAATTTCACATTCAAGAACTACAAAGGTTCTTATATGTTCAAGGAGTATGCAGTCAACGTGACATCTGATACCTTGAGTCTTTCGTTCATTCCTTCAAACAATTCGGTCACATTTGTTAATGCAATTGAAGTTGTTTCTGTTCCTGATAGTATCTTCCCTGATCAAGCATTCACCGTGAATCCACGTGCTCCTTTCAGTGGTCTTTCTGAACTCGCCTTTGAAACTGCTTATCGGTTAAACATGGGGGGTCCATTGATCACAGCACAAAATGATACTCTTGGTAGAATTTGGGAGAATGATTTCAAATACCTCCATGTGAACAGCTCAGCTGTGAATGTTTCTTCTAGCCCTGCATCAATAAGGTATCCGCCGTCTGTCACGCCTGAAATAGCACCAAATTTGGTTTATGCCACTGCTGAAGCCATGGGAGATGCCAATGTTGCCAACATGAACTTCAACATTACTTGGGAATTTCCTGTCAATCCGAACTTCTCATATTTTGTTCGGGTACATTTCTGTGATGTTGTTAGCAAAGCTCTAAACAGTCTGGTGTTCAATCTCTACATAAATGATGATAGTGCCCTTGATAGCTTTGACCTCTCACTCTTTACAAATGATCTGAATGTACCTTATTATAGAGACTTTATGTCTAATTCCTCTCTAGAATCCAATACTTTGACTGTCAGTGTTGGTCCAGATATACAAGCAGATATCACCAATGCAACTATGAATGGCTTGGAAATCATAAAGATTAGCAATCAAGCTAGAAGTTTGGATGGGCTTTCTTCTGTTGAGAGCCTTCTCCCTGAATCAACCTCAAAGAAAAACAAGATGGCGATCATTGTTGGTTCAGTTGCTGGAGCTATAGCAGCATTTGCTCTAATCGGTTTCTGTTACTGTTTCTTGATGAACCGCAAGTCGAAGACTACTCACCAGGGACATCCATGGTTGCCTTTGCCTTTGTATGGAAATTCTCAAACCATGACAAAAATGTCCACAATTTCTCAAAAGAGTGGAACAGCCAGCTGCATCTCTCTGGCTTCCTCCAATCTTGGTAGATTTTTCACATTCCAAGAAATTCTGGATGCAACCAACAAGTTTGATGAGAATCTTTTGCTTGGTGTTGGTGGTTTTGGAAGGGTCTACAAGGGAACCCTTGAAGATGGGACCGACGTGGCTGTGAAAAGAGGAAACCCCAGATCAGAACAAGGTCTTGCTGAATTCCGAACTGAGATCGAAATGCTATCAAAGCTTCGTCATCGCCACCTTGTATCTCTCATAGGTTATTGTGATGAACGGTCAGAAATGATTCTTGTTTATGAATACATGGCCAATGGACCTCTAAGGAGCCATCTGTATGGATCAGATCTGCCACCATTATCATGGAAGCAGCGACTTGAAATATGTATTGGTGCTGCTAGGGGCCTCCATTATCTTCACACAGGTGCTGCTCAAAGCATTATTCACCGAGATGTCAAGACAACAAACATCCTATTGGATGAGAATTTTGTTGCCAAAGTTGCTGATTTTGGTCTCTCAAAAACTGGTCCAGCACTTGATCAGACTCATGTGAGTACTGCTGTTAAGGGCAGCTTTGGTTACCTTGATCCTGAATACTTCCGAAGGCAACAACTAACAGAGAAATCGGATGTATATTCATTTGGAGTAGTCCTAATGGAAGTGCTCTGTACTAGACCAGCTCTAAATCCTGTTCTTCCAAGGGAGCAAGTTAATATTGCTGAGTGGGCAATGACTTGGCAAAAGAAGGGTATGTTGGACCAAATCATGGACTCCAATTTAGTAGGAAAGGTGAATCCAGCTTCTCTAAAAAAGTTCGGTGAGACAGCTGAAAAATGCTTGGCTGAGCATGGAGTCGATAGGCCATCAATGGGGGACGTGTTGTGGAATCTTGAATATGCTCTACAACTTGAGGAGACCTCATCTGCACTTTTGGAACCTGAAGATAACAGCACAAATCATATTCCAGGCATTCCATTAACTCCACTTGAACCATTTGATAACAGTGTAAGCATAATTGATGGAGGTAACTCTGGAACAGATGATGATGCTGAAGATGTTGCCACAAGTGCTGTATTTTCGCAACTAGTTAATCCTCGCGGAAGATAGGGAGTGAAGAATCCAACCATTTTCCGCCAACAGAAGTTCTATTTATTAATTGGCCATTCCGGTCGTGGTGTAGAGAGTTCTTGGAAAAGTGCAAAGAGAATGACTTGAGGTTCCTTCTCATTACATTTTTCTCTTCTTTTACTTTCACAGTTTCCTCCACGGTATATTTATTTTGTATTATAGTTCAAATGGTGGAGGCTAATTTCTTCATCATTAATTGCATGTAAGACACCATAAGGTTCTCTAATTGTCTTTATTTTACATTCTTACGGGAATCAACTGCACCCGTGCCATTTTATACAAGTTACCAGATATTCGTTGCATTGGGTTTATGATATTTTTCTTTTTACTAAATGAGAATAAGCATAAGTTATTGATGTTTCAATGTTTGTGTTCTTGGGTGTTCGTTTTGACCTATTGAGTCTGTTTCAGAACATGAAGTAACCCTTATCAGCTTAACCGGCGACAAATGCAATAGTTGACACCTTATATTCCTAAACTGTTGTTGCCATGCTGGTTTCTTAACTTAAGTTCACTGCATATATAACTGAACTATACATTGATCTAATCAATGAATCTTTTGCATCATCTATGGAAATTGCAGGCAGGATTCTGCAATCCTTTGGTTTATACGAACATCTGCTGTTTATAAATAACGGAATCCAGAGCCTCCTCAGGCTTCTGAATTTCATTGCTTGAGATGATTCATCATTCATATCTAGCATAGCGAAAACATTCAAGACATAGTTTAGTAATTATAAATATCAGGAACTGAATTGATAAGTATTACATTATTGGTAGGCATGGCATTCTGGGTTTATATTATTCAACTTGGCTAGTTGTGGTCGATTTCTGTCTGCGGATAGTAAGCAAGAGCCATGTGGCGTTTTTCCTCCTGGGTTTGTGGGATTCTTGGAATAAAATGCGGAAAATAATATATTTGATTCAAAAGATTATAAAGAAACAACTGAAGGTAAAAGTCTTGCGTTTCTAAAAGTCAAAGAAAAAGAAAAGTGCAAAAACAGATGCTTCTGATTCAATTATTTCCTGCAAAATAATCCGTATCCATTTTCAGAAGAACTAGTGCAATCGAGCATTCCATAATCCATCACAGCAACTTGTTCTTCTTTGTTGGGAAGCTGAACTGGAGAGAACAAACAAGAAGCACAATCTGCAGAAAGCAAGGAACTTGTCCTGTACTTAGCATCACCTCCAACGACAGGCATGGCAACTCCTGGTTTTGCTGGATTCTTGAAATCAGGCTGATAAGTCCTTCCAAGAATTCCTTCAACTTCCGACGACAACCCATAAAACTTGAACTGTACCTCCAAATGAGCGAAACAGTTATCAGAAGGTATCTGATACTTGTGAATTCTGTTATCTTCCTTTGTTACAGGCACAACATTGACTGATATCTCTGCAGCATTAGGTATAGTGACTAATGCACTATTCTTTTTTGATGTTCTTTCCACTCTTATGTTACTTTCTTGCAAATGCCATGTCGATAAATGACCTTCTGGTATCACTAAATCTTTCCCATTATGGAAAAACTTTAAGTGATCAATCTCATCATCCCATTTTTCTGCTTTGGTAGCTTCAAGAGAGAAATTATGCGAATCAAACAGGATTCCAAGTGCCTGAATCCAAGTGTAGTCTCTAGTTCTGCCTTCTGGGCGGTGACCGGTGAAACGTGCATTGATTTGCAGGTTTGGATCAGAAACCAAGCTGAAGTGCTCATTGCCTTTGCCATGGAAGTAAAATACAATGCCGTCTCCACCGATAAAACGTGGATCCAAGCAAGCTGCTCCAGGTGCATTGCAATTTGGTTTTCTATCTGTAATCACAAAACACAATCATGTAAGTCTAATGTAGAAATGCAATATGAAGTAGAATAAACTGTCTTACTTCTGCATTCAGGCTTGCAAATAGGTGAATCGCATTTCAAATAGCAGACTTTTGAGTATGGGTTGGTTGGATAAAGGTCTGGACATTCAGCCGGGCAACGAAGCTTCTTCAGAAAACATGGACCTCTGGTTCTGCAGGTCACGGTGGCTGCATAAATTTGTGATGCAGCATATGCTAAAACAAGCAGAATGATGAATAAGCTGTTGGTGCTAGAGACCACCATCACCATGGCTTTTCTTTTTCATTTGCATCTTAAGAGTTGCTGTGTTTTATATATGGTCTTCTGCAACTGCAAGTGGAATTTCTTAATTCTTCTTCCTTTCCCCAATGAGAGAATCTCAACTTCAGATCCATCATAATATCAACTTACACGTAGAAATTCTTATTTTTATATGGAAAAAAGAGAAAGTCTTTAATGCTAGTAGTTTTTAATATGCTGTTTGGATATTTATAATTTCATCTTCACGAGCAATTATTCTTACCTCTAGAAAATATAAAAGTTCTGTTGAATATTTCAATTCTAGGAAACTTCTTCCACTTGTTTGTATATGTCAATTGAGCCTGATCGACTTGATTTTTTCGTTTCTCTTTGTAAGATTAGAAATAAAAGTCTCGAGTTTTATTTCTCCGAATCACATTTTGTTGCCGATTTCGTGCATGTACACTGTCCATTTGGTCATCTGTAACCAAGATCTAAAAAATTAGTAAATCTGATTCTCAATCAGTCATTAATTGATCTCGAGATGTGGCTAAAACAGGGCTCATAAATGGGTTGGAGCGAATAAAGGGCTGCACTGCACCGCACTACATGCTATGCTAACCTCATGTGCTGCAATTACAGACCCATTTCCTCTATGCATTTCTCAATATGTACGCCAACTTCACAACTTCCTCGTAGCTTCATGTCCTTACTTATGTCTCTCCACATGTCTTAAGCATTAATTTATATCCCTATAGAAAATTTTTAATTGGGTCCGCCATTTCTTGTTTGCTTTTCCCTGCTCGAGCTCGCCATACAATGCCTTCTAACTCTAATTTAATTTGCCACCTTCCATTTTTCTGTCAATTCGGATTTTCAGAAAGAGTCAGACCCAACTTTAATAAGGTATTAGAGTAGATTGAAGTTGCAGCACGAATGTTTGAATTAATCGATCCTGAAAATTGCTCTTAATTATGTGATTTTGTTTCTCTTCTCCGATTTTCAGTTTTTAGTTTCATTTGCTATGGCAATGACAAATTTGTTGTGTTAATGGCGGCTCATATTTTCTATTTTGATCTTCTTCATATAGAATGCTTCATTTATTTTGTGTTATTAATTGAGAATAGTTTAAAAAAATGGGACCTTTTTTTTTCCGATTAATTGAGGAAACTATATGTTTTTTATATATTTTATTTAATCCAAAATCCGAAATTTAAATTAAATTCTAGAAAAAATTGATTTTAGAAAACACAATAATCATAAACCCTAAATTTGATAATAATTCTAGAATCAAACAACGAAACAGCAATTTTCATTCAGAAAATCTAGTAACCTATGCATAGTGCTCTGCTACCAATTGAAAGAGGGAGTTACCTAATTCCCACACCCTAGAACATGCAATATTATTAGATTATTTAATTAAATTAAATCATAGGTTATTATTGTGTACCGACATTATTTGTTGATCCTAAATGCGATGAAGGAATGTTAGTTTGTGAGTTTTCCAAGGTTACACAATCAGATATGTAGAAAAAATTACTAGATTATTTAATTAAATTGCATAGGTTAGTGTTGTGTACCAGCTTTGTTTGTTGATCTTAAATGGGATGAGGAACTGTTAGTTTGTGAGTTTCTCGAGGTTACACAATCAGATTTGTAGAAGCTTCCTTAAGGAACGTAAGTTTTATTTTGGTCTATGAACAAAATTGAAATCCCCAATTGGTCTCTACACTTTAATTCCTATAAGAATTTGACATCTATAGTCGATATTCACAATTTGATCACCAATTTAATGGATACCCACTAAAGCTTGAAGGAAAATACCAATTTGGAATTGCTTCACAAAATATGATATTTTTCAATAAATTAAGAGAGGGGTCTACAAATACTTATTAGCACTTGAAAGTTACATTTAGAACTCAGTAATTATTGAATAAATAAACATAAATAAACCTTAAAGTAAATATTCATCACATTAACCTTAGTTATGCATTAAAATTTCCAAATTACATATAATGTAATGGGAAATATAATTATTATTACATGTTTTTATTTGTTGTTGGAAGGTTGAAAATATCAACTTTAGAAAAACTAAGGCTCTGCGTTATGCATGAAATCACTACAAATGTTGCAGCCGCAATCAAGAAACCTGCACTTGAGGCATCCAAAGCAAACACAACTATCACAGCCAGGACACCCGGGCAACCGAGGACACCCTCTACTCTTCTTTCGGC
This sequence comes from Croton setiger, assembly GCA_948099555.1. Classification (NCBI taxonomy): domain Eukaryota; kingdom Viridiplantae; phylum Streptophyta; class Magnoliopsida; order Malpighiales; family Euphorbiaceae; genus Croton; species Croton setiger. The sequence goes on from CANUEY010405286.1 coordinate 15,409, forward strand.
TGTCGCGCTCTTCTTCATTTGAGCATCTTATTCTGCAAAAAATATATGTATTTGGTTTAATTGGAATGGTTTATACAAACATTTATAGTTTGACTTGATAAGGGGAGAGACAGTGAGAGAGGGGATTACTTGGATTTCAAGTTATCACCACACTTCCATGTTTGGCTGACTAAAGCATTATGGTAGATCCTACAATCTTCCTTAGACCGAAGGCGAAATCTACGTAGTTTGCTGCATTTTGAGCATTGGAGAAACTCGTCGCGATGAAAGATTCGTTTGATAGAACCACTTGCCCCATTAGCAATATGTTTGTAGTATTTCAATAATGGAGTTTTCCACAATGGTACCTTCTTGCCATTCAATATTACCCATATGCTACTTTGCCATTTGCTTCTCCCTCCCTTCCTTGAATGCTTCTCAAATGCATATGGTGTGAACCTATCTGCTTTATTCAAACAAATATATTCTCATTAATTAAATAAAAGCATTTTGGATAATCCATGTGCATTTGAATCGGATGCACATTCGATTTCTTTTTTCTTTTTTTTAACAAAACTGACTAGAGGTGGCCACGGGCCGGGCCGGGCCACGGTTCAAGGGGTGGAACCGGAACCGGACCGCCGAACCGCCGGGCCGGTGAACCGGCGGTTTGGGAGGCGGAACCAACGGTTCTAGTCTGTTTAACCGGCGGTTCAAGTCCGGTTCACGGTTCCCCACGGTTCCGGTTCCAAAATTCCTTGAACCTGAACCGGCCCGTCCTCCGGCCGGTTCAGATTACGGTTCCGGCGGTTACGATTTTTCGACAGGTCGGGCCGGGCCAAATCGGCCCATGGCCACGTCTAAAACTGACCGTCATCTATACATGATCTGAAATCAAATGCGATGGGCCGCAATTTTTAGATTTTGGCTCTATTAGTCATATTTAACTTATAATAGAGCGCTAAAAAATAAAACCCGTGACACACTTTATTTGATTTCGAGATCCTGTACAAACAATAGCAGGTTTCGTTTAAAAAAGATTAAAAAATAGAATCGAATAGCATTGAATTCGAATGCAATAGCCAGACTCAAGGATTTATTAAGTGATGAATAAGATTACCATGTTTGCAAGCATTACAATCACAAATAATCAGAAACTGGCCACTTGCATGAACCCTAAGGAGAGCGATGGTATCACCATACTTCTTGCTGGTGCATCCACATTTCACTTCAACAAAGTCATACCCTCTCTTGAATCCTTCCATGTTTTTCAGTTTGTCCTCTGTAAATATCTTTTCACTTTGCCTAACTTCAATTTCCACTCCCCTCCCAACTAACCAAGTATTCAACATATAATCATATTTTTTAACATTCAAGCTCATAAATATATTAAATAAAAATACCCTTAAAATTAGATTAATTAATTAAGCTTAGGGATGATTATATACAAAACATGAAGGTAAAAGAAATGACAATAAAGAAGCATATATAGAGAAGAGAAAATCCAAATCTTGAAAGACTTTTGGCAAATCTCAAAAATTTGTAAAATAATTTAACATTAAATTTGAATGATACATACATACATACATACATACATACATACATACATACATACATACACACACACACACATACATACATACATACATACATACATACATACATACATACATACATACATACATACATACATACATACACACACACACATACACACATACATACATAGAGTAAAGTTCAAATATCTTAAACCCAAATGAATTTTGAAAGAGTTGTGATATTCATTAGATTATGGATATCGAACAAAGATGGAAACATAAAGAAATGATAGGAATCTTACATTGAGCCATTGTTTGAGTGATTAAATGATGTATAAATGACTAAATTCTTCAACACTATAGAAGATGTCTCTCAATTGTGCTAAATTCATGAGAATGAACAAAATATTATATGAGCGACACTCTTTAAATATAAGTAGAAAAAATATAATAAAAAATTAGTACAGATGAGATATGTATCTGCAAAAGTTTAAATAATCTTCTCTGTATCTGACAGATTATATTTACGTTTACTTGCCTTATTAGTGATTACAAACGTATAAGAAATATTGTGGACCTAAGCAATATATTGTTAGAACGCATCGCAACGGTAATCAATTTTGACGTGTCGTAATCATAAACGTTCATATTTTGCGAATAAATGCAATAAAACTAATTTGGAATTGTCTTATTCAATATTGAGATATGTTTTTATGATATGGTAAAAAAAAGGACCTCAAAATTGGAAGAAGTTGGATGGCAATGGTGTATACAACCTGTCTAGTCCAAAGTTGGCTAGGGCTAATTATTTTGCTATTATTCATATTCTTGTTTAGATTAGTAGGCTAAAAAACACAATTAACAATTCTCAATTTTCCATTACCTATAATTTCCATTCATTTTGTTAAAGTTTGAAACTTTATTTTTACAATTATATACATAAGATTTTTTCTCCTTTATTTTAATTACTGGGTTTCGTACGTGTCTATCATACGTACGAAACCCAGTAACTAAAATACTTGTTTTCCCATTATTATTAGTATAAGGAGCTTTGTAACTGATAAGACCTCTAAGATTGTATTGTTTGTACATATAAAACGGGGGAGGTCTTGGCTTTTGCACTCACTCACATAAGGCTGATGAGTTGCACTTTCAAGGAAGCTTCTTTTATATATAAATTCGACGCCAAATACAATTCGCTGGCGCTTCAGAAATTTGTATTTTTAACCCTTTTAGTTTAAAATAAAATTCAAAATTAAAAGTGTGAAATTTGAAATAAATCATTTATATCAAATATGAAATTAAATTGAAATATCCTCTTTATTTTATTTATTAACTTTCAATCAGAATGATAGAAAGAAAAAGTATATTTTGTGAATTGTTTAGAAGCAGTAAGGATACAATTCCCAATTAATATAATATATAATTAAAATAAAATAAAATAAAAGAATAAAATTTCTTAATCAACGTAGTAAAAGTAAATGCAATAAAATTTACTAATTAATAGTGAATACATTACTAAACTAAATATAATAAATGAATAAATTTTTGAATCATATTTATAAATTATAAAATGAATATTTCGCTACCTATTCACTCCTCGTGATTTTATATATATATCATAGATATAGATTTATTGCCTTTTTTACATTTATTTATTTCACTGTAAAAAGAAAAGAAAAAAAAAAGAAAATTAATAATAATAATAATAATAATAATAATAATAATAATAATAATAATAATAATAATAATAATAATAATAATAATAATAATAATAATAATAATAATAATAATAATAATAATAATAATAAT
>CANUEY010405725.1:0-37029 GCA_948099555.1 Croton setiger
GTGTTAGTGGATGGACACAAAAGGCATTGGTTGGAACATTCATGGGAGGATTGAAATCTGAAATTGCGGAAGGCATACGCATGTTCAAACCTAAAACACTAAAAGATGCCATCAGCTTAGCTCGAATGAAAGATGAACAATCACTGCGTCAAAAAGGGCAATTCGTCCATTCTATCAGTCGAGCAATTTGTCCCCTTCAAAAAGCAAATCAACAACGCTGGTAAAACGGCTACCGTGGGAAGAAATGCAGAAAAGGCGGACCCAAGGGTTATGTTTCAACTACGATGAGAAATTTTTTCCCGGCCATAGATGCTCCAAACCCCAACTTCTTCTTCTTGATGGTGGAGTCGAATCTGGGGAAGATGATGACGACGTAGAACCAGAAATCTCCTTGCATGCTCTTACTGGATGGTCATCAGCGGGTACAATACGGGAAGTAATCCAATTCGAATCCCTGGTACTAACTTGCCTCATTGATAGTGGCTCTACACATAATTTCATCAACAAAAAGATGGCTGAAACACTTAAGCTCCCAACGGAGGCAACCAGACCCTTCAACTTAAAAGTTGTAACGGGGGAGCCCTTAAAGTGCAGTGGAAAATTCTCAAATATCTCCACCTACTTGCAAGGTATACCCTTCACAATTACATTTTATTCTCTGCCAATTATTGGTCTGGATGCGGTTTTAGGGATTCAGTGGCTACGACAATTGGGGACTTTCCAATGCAATTGGAACAATTTGACGATGAATTTCGTGTGGAAGGGACAACAACGTTACCTAGAGGGAACTAAAGAACAGCTAATTAAGCCCACTTCTTTGAAGGCAGTAACCAAGGGAATCAGACACAGTAGTACACTTTTCGTCATTTGTGTCGAGTCTTCACCAACTTTTGCAGATGGATTGCATCTAGAAATGTTGAATTCAGGGCTTATTCAAGCTAGTACCAGTCCCTTTTCTTCCCCTGTGCTACTTGTAAAGAAAAAGGATGGTTCTTGGCATTGGATTATAGAGCTTTTAACGCTGTAACAATCCGGGACAGATTTCCTATTCCAACTGTGGATGATATGTTAGATGAACTACACGGTTCAGCATACTTCACAAAGCTTGATTTCATCGCCGGATTCCATCAAGTTCGAGTCCACCCGGCAGATATTCACAAAACCGCATTCCGCACGCATAATGGCCACTACGAGTATCTGGTAATGCCCTTTGGCTTGTGTAATGCTCCCTCTACTTTTCAAGCACTAATGAACACAATTTTCCGCCCATATTAACGAAAATTTGTGTTAGTCTTCTTTGATGATGTTTTGATATATAGCCCAAATTGGAATACACATTTACAACATGTGCGATTGGCTTTTGAATTGTTGAGGGACCATAAATTCTACATCAAACTCAGCAAGTATGCCTTTGGACAGCAACAAATTGAATACCTTGGGCACATTGTATCTTGTAATGGCATACAGGTGGATGAAAGGAAGGTTAAAGCCATGCTTGACTGGCCTAAACCCGAAAATATAACCGAATTGCGTGGTTTTTTAGGCTTGACAGGTTATTACCGGAAATTTGTGCATAATTATGGAGTCATAGCTCAACCTTTAACAAATTTGTTGAAGAAGGGACCATTTTTCTGGACCACTGATGCCTACAAAGCTTTTGCAGCCTTGAAAGACGCCATGTCAACCACACCCATTCTTGCTATAACTAATTTTGAAGAGCTCTTTGTCATCACCACAGATGCCTCTAACAATGGCATAGGAGCTGTTATTTCTCAAAATGATAGGCCTATTGCGTTTATGAGTCGAGCTTTGGGTGTCTTTAAACAGTCTTGTTCCACTTATGCAAAAGAAATGTTGGCGATACTACAAGCAATCCGTACCTGGCGTCCATACTTACTTGGCAGGAAGTTTTACATTCAAACTGACCAAAGAAGCCTTAAATTTATGGTGGAACAGCGGGTTGTCACTCCAGAATAACAAAAATGGGTCTCCAAATTTGCTGGTTTTTGATTATGAAATTATTTATAAACCGGGTAAAGAAAATAAAGTTGCAGATGCTTTGTCCAGAGTTAGCGGCAGCCCAAGCTTACATGTCCTCTTTCTGCCTCACACTTCTTTTTGGGACCAAATTCGAGCTACTGTGTCCACTCATCCCTATATCCTTCGAATTGGCAACTTAGCAACACAGAAGCTGGGCTCTCCTTATTCTTGGCACAACGTTGTTGCTCTACAAAACTCGAGTTGTGATTCCTCCAAATATTGATTTAATTTCTAGAATTTTGCAGGAATTTCATGATTCGCCTAGTGGTGGTCATTTCGGGGTCTTGCGAACATACAAACGAATTGTCCAGCAATTTTTTTGGCCCTCAATGCGCAATCAGATTCAAGAGTACATTGTTGCGTGCTCGGTTTGTCAAAAGAACAAGGCTTCCACATCCTTACCGGCTGGCCTCTTGCAACCTTTACCCATCCCGCACTAGGTCTGGGATGATATAACGATGGATTTCATCGAGGGCCTTCCTTCTTCTGGAGGTAAAAATTCAGTGCTTGTAGTGGTGGATCTTCTTAGCAAATTTGCTCATTTTTTGCCTCTTTCTCATCCATATTTTGCTAAAACTGTTGGTGAGAAGTTTATAGATGGGGTAGTTAAATATCATGGGATGCCCAAATCAATCATTAGTGACAGAGATCCAATTTTCATTAGCCATTTTTGGCGCGAATTCTTTACGCTATCGGGCACACAGCTTAATATGAGTTCCTCTTATCACCCCGAAACTAATGGACAGTCGAAAGTAATTAACAGGTGTTTGGAGCAGTACCTCCGTTGCTTTGCTTCTCAACAGCCCCAAAGATGGATCATTTTCCTTCTTTGGGCAAAATATTGGTATAACACTTCTTTCCACCGATCAATTGGTATGACACCATTCATGGCTTTGTATGACAGACCTACACCACCTATTCCACGTTATGAGGTTGGTTACACACCTGTTCATGAAGTTGACCAAACTTTGAGGGATCGCGATAAGATTTTATAGGAATTGGAAATCAATTTTTCACGAGCTGCTTCACAAATGAAGCAATCAGCTGATTCCAAGCGTCGGGACATTGAATTCAACATTGGAGATTATGTCTATCTTAAGTTGCAGCCCTATCGACAACTTTTGGTTTACAAACGTGCATCTCAGAAGCTTGCCATTCGTTATTATGGACCTTTTCCAATCGAAGAAAAACTTGGGAAAGTTGCTTACAAGTTGTCACTTCCAGCTGGTTCCAAATTTCATCCAGTTTTCCATATTTCGCTGCTCTAAAAGCATGTTGGCACTGATTTACCCGTTGCTGCTGATTTTTGCCTCAATTTTCAGCTGATGGGGATGTCATTATTGAACCAGTTGCAGTTTTGGATACACGGTGGACTTGTCATGGTTCTAAAATAGTTTAAGAGAGTTTGGTACAATGGAAACATTTGCCCGCCGAGGATGCTACATGGGAGAATTCTGCAGAATTGCAAACCCGCTTCCCTACTCTAGACCTTGAGGACAAGGTTCCTTCTGAAGGGGAGGTAGGAGATCGACAAGGACTCGTGTGGTGAATAAAAAGTATTTGGACTAAATTAATACTGCTGCACTTTACTGCTGCACTACTGCTGCACTTATTTTTCATTTTCTTCAGATTTTTATTTGAAATAATCAAAGATGATGTAGTATTTGTTGTCTATTTTCACTCTTGGTGCTGATTGTGGTCTTAGGAGTAGGATTGGTTTGTTATTTTTTTTCTATTTAAACTCTTTGTATCTGTAGTAGAAGGCCACAAAAATTAATAATCATCAAGCTCTTATTCTTCAATCTGTTTTCTTTCTCTATTCTTTTTCTTTTGGCTTTGACAGGGACCCATCATATTGATAGTGGCTACCGTCTTCGGTTGTTGTTGAAGACAAAGATCAATCTCAGGCCAATGCTTTTGTCGCCGGCTGGAGGTGCGAACGAAGAGAAGCAAATGAAGAAGAAGGGAGATCAATCTTGGAATTCTCTAGAAAATATAGACTCTTTGTCCCTTCCTTGTGTATGGCTTTAATCAACGAAAAGGGGAAAGCTCAGAGAGAGACGATGAGGAAAGGAGGAGAGAATGAAGTTTTAGAAGGTGAGGGAGTGAGAGATTGTTTTTCTTTATACAGAATAGAATAAATATTGCTTAAGTTAGAGTTTGAATAGAAATAAAGCGTAGAACAACATAAGCTAAGGAAACTGTAGTGTTTTTTGCAGTTAATTCGGTTTGGTTTGGTTTCTTTTCTGAACCAGTGAAACCGACCACCGACCGAAAGTTATTCTATTTCTACATACACAAATTGAAAACCGAACTAATCAGTCGGTTAACTAAATTTTCGGTTTGATTTTAGTCGATTCGATTTGCACGGTTTATTTGCTCAGCCCTGGTTTGGACGAAAGGGAGTTGCGGGCAATGATTAGAAACCCAACAAGAATTGAAGAAACCATAAGAGTTTTAGAATTTTAATTTTCAAAAATTTCGATTTTTTGGTTGTTCATTTTGAAGGTGGGTTGATAAATATTTCAATTAAAGTTATGAAATTGATTGTGCAGTTGGAGTTTAGTCGAAATATAGGAGAATGATGGGTTCGTTACGTCGGTGATGGTGGTGGAGGAATTGAAAATGAATCTTCAAAATCATTGTTTGATCCCTCAAATGACGCATGTAATTCACACACTATTCTGAGAGAAACCGAATATTAATTTATTGAAAGAATCAATAGTTAGATTATATATTTATGCACATGCAAAATTTGAGGTTTCATTCAAGAAAACTCATAAAATTTAAATGTGAAATTGTGTTTTACGCCAAAAGTAAATTGAGATCTAATATTTGTTTTTTTTAAGAGATCCAATATTTTTTTAATATATATATAAAAAAATACCTCCAATATTTCTTCATACTTACAAAGTAGCCTGTTATATTTATATAAGTTTTTAGCAATTAAATTTGTAGGTCAATCTTAATTTATAAGATCACTAAATAAAATTGAAATTATTGTTAGAAAGAATAATCTTAATTGGATTCTTTTTATAAAACTAAAGAATAATCTTAATTGGATTCTTTTTATAAAACTACACATAAAACATTTTTGTGGAACATATGTGACATTTTTATAAAAATAATTTCGCAATAGATCATCTTACATTAAAATAGGATATAGTAATATTAAAAAAACACAATATATCATTTTGTATCCTATCTCCAAATTTTAAGTATAGAGATTTTTATTATTCATATCTATTTTTTTCTTATAATTTTCTTTATATTCTATTTTAAAAAAATAACTAATTCACGTTCATTCAATTAAAAAAAGTGGATCTCACATACACAAAGATAAATTACATCAATTACAAGATAAAGATCATTTTTATTTAACTTATATTTAAAATTTTACTTTCACTCATTCCTGAAAAAAAGACGAAGAAGTCGGGCGAGAGGGAAGGTCTGGCACCTTAGGCCAAACAACTAATATATTATTTATAATCACTTACAAAGCTTTAAAGTCTCTATATTTAAAATTCGAAGATAGTACATTATTATTTGTCTCTAATTATTTTTATGATTATTTTTAATGTATTTATGATTGTTTATTTTTTTGTTATTTATTTATTTATTGTTTTTTTTATCATTTTTAAATGTTTTTTTTAATTTTATTTATATTTTGTTTTTAATTTTTTATTTCTGTGTTTCCCCTTCGCTGAAGTAAAATTTTACTAATGGCAAAACAATTTACACTAATTAAACCAAAATTCAAAGCCTATTTGATGCGAATCATAGAGTATGAAGTCAGAAACAAGTGTTGGATTGGGTTTGATTTGAGTGAGTTATTGCAAAGCTACAAGCAATGTCTTATTAGATACAGAAGACATGATATTTGAGTCTAATTTGTAATAATTAGTTTCATTTATAATTTCATTTAATTTAAGACTTTTACTGTTATTTTGCACTATTTTTTATGTGCTAACAAACTCATTTTAGCTAGGATTTAGTGTTGCTTTGCTTATTCACTATAAAAAGCATCATTAACCTTGTAAAAATATATGAAAATTTTAAATTTCTCTCAAGACATGTGTGCTTCTTAGTTACTTCAAAAAAATTGATTCACATTAACAATTGCTTACATCATGAATTAATTTATTCTTATTTTGAGATTAAGCCCAAAATACACTATTAAGTTTTGATTTAGCATGTTCAATTGATAAAAAATTGGAGATTTGATTAATAGAATTAGGGATTTCAAGAACTCTTATTTTCTTAAAGTTTCTGTATCATCTTAATATACGACTTTTTGCTTAATTTTATTGAACGCATATGTAATATTTACTTGTTTTTTTATTTGTTTATTTTTGGAAAAAAAAAAATCTTCCATTTATATTATTATTGGGTTTTCTTATTGTTCATTCTAATGTTGTGATTTGAAAGGAAAAAAAAGAGAAAAAAAAGTTTAAAGACTTTTCAATTTTCACAAATTGTTCCAAAGAGATTGTAGAAATTTCTGCTCACTTTCATCACTTTTCCCACAGGTTATGAAAATTGTCCTTAGAATTATAAAAATTTCTGTCCAAATTAACCATTTTTCACCGGTTGTTAATATTTGTCCACAGGTTTTGCAGAAATTCATGCTAGTGTTGCCAACTTTCCCACGGTCGTGGAATTGTCCACAGGGTTGTTGATTCTGCCTCTTTCCCCAGTTTTGCACAGGTCGTGAAAATCTTGCGCAAAATTGTGGAAATTTGTCTCCTTTATCTTGCTTTGTTTCCACAAGTGATTGTGGAACTTTAGGTTCACAATCATGTCAAAAAAATCATGAAAAAAAAAATGAGAAAGAGATATACTTGAAGATATATTGAATTGCATGGCATGAATAGTCGATACAATGGAATAACTGTCTAGAAAGGGAGAAAAAAAGTCATCCCTAATACAAGATAACCTCCATAAATCAAAACAAATTAACCAGAGGCTGAAAGACCTTAAAGCCTTAGTTTTGATCTTTTTCAGCAGCAAGGGAAAAATAAAATAAATTAAAGGAAAAGAAGGGAAATGGTTGTCATGACTAACACATCTCACATAAGCTTTTCTACTCTCAAATTATGACACATAAACTACCATTCTTTTATTTTATATATGGATATAGATCACTTTTTAAATTAAAAAAAAAAATACTGAAATACCAAATAAACTATTGATCATTTTTCATTCTACCTAACATCAAACTTTCTTAATGTTTAAATTTTAGTAATATATAAATAGATAATATCTAAAATTCTAATTTAGAGTGTAATTCATCTAGTTTTTTCAAAATACAATGAAAACAAAGTTGAAAATAAAGTGAATTACAAATTACAAGATTTGTAATAAAATCATAAGATAAGTCATTCTAAGAGTAGAAAGATTTTTTAAGATTTGGTAGTAGAAATATGTCACATATCCCATATATACAGTAAATTCTGAAGTTTAAACAAAGACAAATCAGTGAAATGAGAAAGGCCACTATTATAAAGGATTCTTGGCAACAGCAAACATCTTCTATACATGAAATCATCATCAAAGAGAGCAATGTCATATGGGTCCATGATGATCACTAGACAAGATATAATTTATATATCATATTGATATTAGATAGATTGGGTGGTGCAAGTTGTATCAATTGCTTCTATTCTATTAATGGATAAAGCATATGTAGCCTACTACTTGCCTATATTTCAACTACTAAATGTTGTTGCTTTCATCTAATCAAAGAGTTATTTCATTTTGTCCCTTTCATTATCTTCAAAAGCTAACTAATTGGTTCATAGAAATGAAAAATCAAGATTCAAGAAGCTAAATATAACCATCATTAGAATTTAAGCACTCATTCTTATTTGTGTGTTTATTTATTAAACAAAATTAATGACAATTATTCAGGTGTATCCTCTATGTTTGACTTGATAATAATAATCTACTTATTGAGTAATGAATGTGATCTAGGAAAAACATGTAACGTATTCTCAAATTTGGTTTAGAAAACTTGTCAAAGAGGGACTAGGATTTTAGTATAAGAAATTATCATCTCTTTTGTTTCACGAAATGATTTTTGATAGTATGGGGTTATGTCCTCAAACTTAATAATTGAACTAATTTTTTTTTTTTTTAAAGAATGAAGGATACATGTACTTTCATCATTTAATTACACTTACTCTATATAATAATTATAACAAAAAGAAGAATAATGGGAGCAAATAGCATAAAAATGATGTAACATTAATTGATCTATCCTAATTGAGTATTGTTTGTTAGGCCTAAAAGATGAATCAAGGGCAAGATATTGTTTTTCATTTATGCTCTTCTTGTTTTTTTGTGGGAAAACATAGATTCTTTCACCAAAGTCAACAATGGATACACATCTAATATAGAATTTTCATACGGTTTGGTTTGGTGGATCATTCTTCAAGGTGATAACAATAATTTTAGGTTTTCAGTGACAAGTAGCTACATTTTATCACTTTCTTTTAATGCAGTCATTGAACAACTATGCCAAGATATTTTCTCATGAAAAGGAGAAGACAGCTCAGACATACACAATCGCTAATCAAATATAATTACTATTCAAGATCATTATTAAAACCCTTAATTACATGATCAAGATTTCGATAAAATTTTTATGATGTCATTCCATAACTTTTTCTCCTTTTCCCTGTATAGTATCAAGTGCATGAAAGATTAGGGTGGAATATGGAGTACACCCGCTAAAAGGAGCATATAAACTTTAATTTAATACCTACCTAGCTATAAGATTTGTTGCATCCTTTTTGCCTAACATTTAATTACTACTATATCTTTTTACCTAAGTGCATTATTGAAATGAAATGATATCACAATATCTCGTCATACATTCATCATATTGCTGTTAGCTCCATAATTTTCAACTCCAGTTTTGTTTATATCACGACACTCATTACAAGACAATTCTCAAATTTGATAGTATTAAATTTGGAATTTATATAGATTTTATAGCTTTCCTAACTCAGCTTAGCTTAGCTTAAAATTATTAATAAAAATAGACAAAGTTCATAAATAAATTGATAAAATGAAAACTAAAAACAGACAGTTCTCATGTAAAAGGATTAAGGTCTAATTTAGTTCCTAAACTTGGTTTCCTCTGACGCCCCACACCATTGCGAAAAGAGGGGGCTTGCCCATCAGCCTACTTTTTCAATGTTCAAAATGACCCAAAAAACAATTTTTTTTTCAAATTAAACCTTAAACTTGTTAATCGGCTCAATTTAGTCCTTTTTTACTATTTTTTATTTTGAATGTTAACATTAAGTTGAGGGACCAAATTAGACGTTAAGCCCTCAAAAAACATTCATCAAGAATTAATATCGCTTTCTCCAATCAAATCATCTTAGGTTAAATTAAAAACCTACCTACCTAATAAAATAGGGCATTGAGGTCAAAAGAGAAGTCATTATCAACTAGGAAAGGACAGAATGTGGGTAATAGAATGGTGGTGGGTTCAAGGTTTCAATCACTCAACAGTAGTTATAATGTAAATATACAGGAAATTAAAACCTACATACGTCCACTTGGCAATTGGATGCAAGTTCAGGATTTGATAAAAAGTTAAAAAGAAACTAACTGAAAAGGCAAAGCAGCAAAGAATAAAGAGATTCACAAAATTGGTGAGACACAGGTAGTGTAGGGAAAAGGACTATCTAGCAGTTGTAGGAAAGAAGAACTCAAACCACATGTTCTGATTCAGAACACTCTATTATTCAATCAACCTTTCCTGTGCAATTTAGAATGCTCTACAAATTTCTGATGGCGGTCTTTATAATTGTAATGCAAAGGGTATAATATACTAATATAGATCATTAGTAAAGGACCTAGATTAATATTAGGGTTCTGCTGCCTTAATTTATTTTGTTCTTGTAATGGGGCCAACAATGGTAGTTGTTTAAGCAAGTTTGGCATTATAGCCAGGCAAGTACCTAAAATTTCAGGTAGTGTACTTATCATAATAATTTTTTAAGTGTGTGCTTAAGTACCCACCATAAACCCTTAAAAATTAGATAATCTATCAAATTATGCAGTAAACATGGATGGTAATCAACTACACTGCAAGACATACTAATAGAGAAGCAGCATGGGATTGTCTTCCACTATAGGTAACAGTGTAATGAGGAAAATAGACTCACCAGACAAACTATCCATTTATATATTTTCATTTCAACATTTACCAACCAACCACAAACTTGATGACAGGTATGTACCTTGATTCCAACAATATTTGCTCCTGAGAGTTAGTATTGTACTTTTGTAATATCCTCTGTTGTACATAAAATAAAAAAGAGTATCTATCAGTTGATTTCAATCCAACAATTTTTAAAACTCAGTTTTGCTCTATGTGTAGGCTAAATAATATACTTAAGTTCAGGGGATTAAGTTTTAATTTAATAATCGAAAAGGACTTGGTAAAAAAAAAAAAAAGGACAGGTGTTAATTTATCTGCATCTTATCATAAGTCTCAGAACATGAAGCAAGTAGTTGGTAAATTAACTATCAACAGCTGAAAATCAACACCACTTGGCTAAAAACTTGAATTCTTATAATTTTCGAGTGAGATATAGAGACAACAATTCAATGGTCATGCAATTAGAATATTATAAATCAAAGGATTGAAAACTCAAATGGAAATATTAGCTGCACAATGAACCCAAACTTAGATGGTGACTAACCATGTGTACACTTTAGTTAACCATCCACAAATTAATAAATTAATAGTGGTAGTCAAACCTGCTTAGATCATAAATAAGAAATTGAGGGATGACCTTTATTACCTCACTATATGTTTTTGATGGATGAATGAATCATTTCCCATACAAAAACCAGATTTTCTCTGTTCCCTGCAACAGAGAGAGAGGAGGAAAAAAGAAATAGTGCTAATAATAGATTAAAAAATGCTTTCTAATCGTGAGAACCACTTCATACACCCATCCTGATATTAGAAACTCTAAGCGGGCCATTCTTCCTCCACTTTTTGGCTAAACCTTAAGATTTCCTTAATCCAACTGTCTCTTTTGTTCATTAATAAGAGTATTAATCACCTTAATCTCAATTAGAGAATATCTATAAATTCAAACTCATCTTCAACTTCTGCTTCTCATTCTCTTTTTACTCTCCATTTCTCACCAATGATAGAATCATGGAGTACCATTTTGACTACCATGAATCAAACCTTCCATCTGTTTCTTCTGTACCAAGCCTTCCATCTATTCCTTCCCTAACCTCGCGTTACCACCACCACCAAGACGATTTCCTCTCAAATGCTCACCACCAATGCCTCAACACTCTCAAAGGTCACACCACCTACATATCTTCTCTCACCCTAGCTGGGAAGTTTCTTTTCAGTGGCTCCTCAGACAAAGAAATAAGATCTTGGAAGAGGAACTATCCAGACTCTGAGTTTCAAGATCATGACCAGTACCTATGCATAACTGTGGGGAAAGGAGCAGTGAAGTCTTTGGTACTTGTATCTGATAAACTCTTTAGTGCGCATCAAGATCACAAAATTAGAGTATGGAAAATTAGTAATCAAGAACCTGACCAACAAAAATATACCCACGTAGCTACACTGCCTACACTGGGTGACAGAGCCTCCAAGATTCTGTCACCAAAGAACCAAGTCCAAATTAGAAGGCATAAAACATGCACATGGGTTCACCATGTGGACACAGTGTCTGCACTTGCTTTATCAACAGATGAATCACTTCTTTATTCTGTCTCTTGGGATAGAACACTCAAGATATGGAGAACAAGTGATTTCAAATGTTTAGAGTCAATAACAGGTGCACATGATGACGCTATAAATGCAGTAACAATTTCATATGATGGGGACGTTTACACTGGATCAGCTGATCGGAAAATCAAGATATGGAGGAAAAACACCGGTGACAAGAAACATCATTTAGTGACAACATTAGAGAAACACAATTCAGGAATAAATGCACTAGCACTAAGCACTGATGGGTCAATTTTATATTCTGGTGCTTGCGATAGATCAATAGTGGTGTGGGAGAAGGTTGATGATAATGGTGGTGGTGATGATGATGATGGCGGTGGCGGAATGGTGGTGATGGGTGCTCTTAGAGGGCATACACAATCCATATTGTGTTTAGTAGTGGTGTCTGATTTGGTCTGTAGTGGTTCTGCGGATAAAACTATAAGAGTTTGGAGAGGTGATCATAATAAAACTTACACTTGTTTAGCAATCTTGGAAGGGCATAAAGGTCCTGTAAAGTGCTTGACTGCAACAATTGACCTCCAAAACCTATCTGGTACATCTTACATAATCTACAGTGGGAGTTTGGACTGTGATATCAAGGTTTGGCGGCTTAATGTCCCCATACTTGTCTAGGAGAAACATCTTCCTCAACTGGGCCATTTTTGTTCCGAAAATTATGATTTGAGAAGATTGTATACATCTCTTCATGTTTTTGCTTTTTCCTTTTTTTTTTTTGCCCCACTTCCACAGGTCGTTTTAGTTGCTCTTGTTTTGATTCCTGCTGCCTGATCACTGATTATCCATAAGGTGATTTATCTTACAGTGTTTTTTCTGTTTAGTGTGTGTGCATATATATATGTATGCAGTTTCAAATATTGATCAAATAACTTTCTAGTTTATCTACTAAGAATAAAAATACCTAGTAACAAAATTAATGCAGGAAAAAGCTTATGGAAGTTATAACAAACAAGTTATGAAGAGAAAACAAAATTAACAACATATAATAATTATAATAATATAATTATAATTATATTACTTGTTCTCCCTTTTTTTAGGTCACTTAGGAAAGAAGTGTTAGCATCCACTTAAACCTTCAATCAATTAAACATAAAAGAAAGCACTACCTACTATAAAATGGTTAAAGCTTTTATTTTATACAAATAAATTAACTAGTAGAATTTTCGTTGCCTTTCAAAAAAAAAAAAAAATAGAATTTTCTTTTTATTCAAAAATATAGGTAACTAATCGAAAACTATGATTTGCTAAAAAATTGGACCACTTCACGGTTTTCTAAATTGTCATTTTCTTTAATTTTTTTATAAAATTCTTGCAAGTTGTTAACAGTAGTTAGCGTTAGAAGATAGTGCCATGAAAGCTTCTTCAAGAGAAAAATGGGAGCATAAAATACTCACCCTTGTCTTCTTTTGAAGCATAATGTCACGGGCTAAACTTAGAACAACCAAAAGAATAAGGCAACTTGCTCCCGTGCGGCACTAGGCTAGATTACCTTGGCTTCTACCTAGTCAGCCTACTTGCTTGTGCTAAAGAGAGTAAAGGAAGAGTAAGCGAAGGACTTAGGAAGAAAGGCTTTATTGTTAAGGAGAATGCTTACAACTTGCTTGGTTGCTAAATGAATGAGAGAAAGGGAGTATTTATACTTGTCCACCTCCTCAATGAACGGCTAAGATGCATTTGATCTAACGGTTACAAATGAGTGTCTAGAAATCTCTACACAAATATCTAAGATATTTACAAAGGATAGAAATGTCTATAGTATTCTAGAATCTTCCAAGCTTCTCCATTATGTTCCATATGTTTCTAGAGAATTCCGGACTCCCCTAGACTTTTGTGGACTCTTCCGGATAATTCTTGTGTCTTCGGATGGCTTGGGTCAAGCTTGGGAATTAAACCTCTACAGATTTTTGGTAAACATACGCGGCGCGTCACACTATGCTTTAGTTTACCGACCTGTGCAAATCGAGTTTAAAGTATTACAGTTAATGTTGTGACCTAACTCTGTCAGTTTCAGTCAAGAACCTGAAACATAAATTGCTATTTTGATGAGTCGCATACTCAGCAAGTATAAATTACTATAAATTAAATATGCAATATCAACAATTTCATAATAATAATTAATAACATCAATATGCAAGTGTTTATGTCATGTGATTCTATTTAATTTGGTTGTGTGACTCATCAAACAAATACTATCTCGAGAATTTCGTATATCATATATCATATGGCTGGCCAGTATCAAATTCATGTATGACCCAAAAGTCCGTTTGTAAAATCATATATTGACCCGTAGATCCTACCTGTAAAATCATATGATAATTTGTGGGTCCCGCTTGTAATATTTTGCAAATACAATGTCAAGATGACCACAACTCCCTTATTAAGTTCTATATGAATATTTTTGTATGACATCGATATAATCATATGTATCATCATCACCATTTCAATATAGTCAATATTTTAGGTAAACAATTACTCCATATCTCAAGATAATGAATCATTCAATTAATAAATTAACATTCACAAATAGCAAATCATTTCAATTATCATTTCTATAATTTATATTTACCTCAGAATCAGAATTGCAAATCAGACCTTGGTTGCTTCCCTCGCTCCCCTCCTATATTCGATGATCCTATATAATTCAATATAAATTTTTAATTTTCCTCATTTATATTTCATATGGAATGAAATGCATGATTTGATATTTATTCTCTTTTTATCATATTAATAATATTTCTAAAATATTTTTATTTCATTTAAAATTCAACTTCTAACATATATTTACTATATTTAAAATATTCAAATGTTTAATATTAAACTCAATTTATCATATATTAATTGTATTTGACAATATTTATCATAATTTAGTTTAATTAATTGACCATTTAGCTCAATTTATAAAATAAATTCTAAATTCAACCCAAAAGGACTCAATTGCATAAGTTTTAAAGTTTCCATGAATTCAATTGAAGTCCAACAGTGAGTTCATGGGTCAATTTACAATATTTACAATTTAATTAGGTGGAGGAACCTAATTGAAAAAAATTAAAAGTTCTGAATGACTCAATTGCATGCGCTCCAGAACTTCAATGACCAAAATATAATTTGTAGAAATTATAATCCGAAATGATTAAATTGGAAAGAATTCAATGTTTCTAGAAGGATCAAATTGTATAACTTTTAACTTTAGGAACCAATTTTAATTTTACAAAATTCTGGTACTCTGAGGGAAAAATACGTCAAAACACAGGCTGAGCTTTCATTTTGAGTTGTCTTCTTCACGTCTCCCTGCAACCAGAGTTACTGTTCACGTAAATAGTAACATTCGGTTCCAGCCACTTTTCCTCCCTTTTCCGGCCTCATTTCGACGCCGGCAAGCTTCCTAGCTTAAGTAGAACCTTCCCCGATGACCCATGATCCACCATTCACGGCGATATCCACTTTTTCTTTCTTCTTCTTCCTTTGTTTCTGCTTCTCTTCCGTTTTCCCTCTTTTTTTTCTTTGTTTTCACTCTTCTGTTCTTATATATATTCAAATGTTAAAGAACATCTAAACCTTCCTCTCCTCTCTTCTTTTTCCTTCTCTTCTTTCTTTTCTTTTTCTCTCTTTCTTTTCTATCGGGCTCTGTTTTTTTCTTCAGTTTTTGTCCCCTTTCTATTTCTGTTTCCTCTCTATTCTCTTTGCAATCCGTCACTAAACTTTGGTTTAAACAAAAATAATTTCCAACCTTAAACTCAAATATTTGTTTTTTTCTCTTTCCTCCTTTCCACCTCCTTCTTCCTTATCTTTGTTTATATATATATATATATATATATATTCTTTTTCCCTTTCTGTTTCATTCTGTATACATATATATATTTTCCTCTCTATTCTCCCTTTCTGTTCACGGTTCAATTAACACTCGGTACTGACTATATATATATTCCTTTCCCTTTCTGTTTCATTTTGTATACATATATATACTTTCCTCTCTATTCTCTCTTTCTGTTCACGGTCCAATTGACACTCGGTACTGACTCCAGTACCTCGCCATTATCAGTGAAATCGAAGTTTATGACATCGTCGTAACACTGAAAATCCGAAGTGAAAATATTTTATCAACCCGAAAACCAATTTATTATCCTTTTAATTAATTTATATTTACTCCTCTAATTATTTACGTCACCATAAATGAAACGGCTGCGTCAAATAAAAATTCTAGTGGATCCTCGTTTACGTATACCGGCAAATTAAAAATTTAATTACTCATGTGTTTTCAATTCAATTTCTACAATGTTCGTAT
Source organism: Croton setiger (assembly GCA_948099555.1). Lineage (NCBI taxonomy): Eukaryota > Viridiplantae > Streptophyta > Magnoliopsida > Malpighiales > Euphorbiaceae > Croton > Croton setiger. The sequence goes on from CANUEY010405725.1 coordinate 16,110, forward strand.
ATAATTTTTTTAGAAAATAAATAATCCTTTATTTAGCTTGCTAACTTTTATCTACTAAATAAATGCTTATACAATTAAATGGTAAAAATACACTACATATATATATATATATATATAAAACGTACAACATATCTAACAGACACTACATTCAATGTTTGTAAATATTTCAAACGCTACATTAAAAAAAAAAAAAATAGCACCAAAATAATAAATTTTAAAAAATTCAAAACACTAAATTTTCAATTATACCGTTATTACATAAAATAATTGAAAGAACTATACACGTGCTTTGTAATCTTAAATATTTATTTTTTATTTCAATTGCCCAAAAGTTATGTAGATGTGGCCATTCAGTCATTTGTTATATAATAATAGCTACTGTATCTATTAATTATTTAAAAATATATTACTTCAACTATAATTAAAATAAGCTAAAAAAACTTTAGTTTATGTTTATTATATATTTATAATATTATATGCTTATAATACGCTTAAAATCAGTTAAAGCTATAAAATAATTATATGTTTAGTCTACACAGAAATAAGATTAAGTCCGTGTTGGTAAACATTTTTTGAATGACTTTTAGCATTACATATTTTGGAATAGCTTTAATTTTCTTTTTAAATATAAACTAGTATTTCAGATAATTTTTACCTATTTAAGTATTTTTTTTATCAAAAGTTAATTTTTGTAATTTTTAACAGTTAACATTTATTCAAATATATATATATTTTAAATAAAACGGTTATCCAAATAGTAAAACATTAAACAACTAATTTTACCTAACACAAACACAAACTAAAAATTAAATACAAATTAAAAGAAAAAAAAAATCAAATACTTCAAGTGAAGGTCAACGAATTTAAATGTTTAATGTTTTATTTGGAGATGAAGAGAGAAAAAACAAAATCTTTGTGTAATAGCTAGTAATGCATGATATTTACAAAATCAAGATTTTCGAGGATTTTACAACAATTTACGTATTGTTTGGTTCAAAATCCAACCAAAAGATCCCTAAGTTATAAGTTATAAATGCATGCAAATTGAATGATTAGAAATAAAAACTGTAAAAGTAACTAAAACAACATTAGTATATCAAATGATTGGTACAATTGAAAAAAAATCAGTATAACAAGGTTCAATAAAATGACGAAGAACAAAGAAAGATTAGAACAAATGATTATTTGAGATTGAAAACATAGAATACTCGTCGAAAAATGTATTCAAAGACCAAAAAATTTGTAATCAGTCATGGGCTTATATGCAATCAACGAACACTTTCAACGCAACACAAAAATCAAACAAATGAGTTAAGAAAATTACATATTGTTTAAGTATGTATAACAAATGTCTAAAAAACTTACATATTCTTCTTTACATGTTTAAATATATGTGTACGCTCACTGTTGAAAGTATGTTTAACTTAAGTTTACAATGCATTTACAACATGTTTAAAGAAGAGACGACAAAAGTAAAACTAATCTACTTAAGCAGTAATAGGAGACCCAATTAAGAATAAATATGCCAACACAAAAATAGAATACACTCCAATAAAGATAATGGATGATATGTAAAAAGAACTTGGAGTTAAAATGACACTTTGTGGGCAAGCCTCTAAGATTGGTTAGTTTAGCAAAGCTACTAGTAGCCTAAATGGAGGAAGATGTTCAAAATTACACCAAGTCTTGTTTAAACTGCGAACAACACAAAGCAAAGATATAGCTTTCGATTGGGTTGCTAGACCCGTAACAACTTTCATCTCGACCTTGGGAAAGCATATCTCTCTGGACTTTATAACAAGCTTGTCCAAGGTTGAAATGTGGATTCTATCTTGGTAGTGTATATTTATTATATACATACTGTGTGTGTATATATAATACAAGCACACAATTTTGTATATATAATCAAACAGAGCAATATATATATATATATATATATATATCTGCAACTTTTCCTAATAATGAAAATAAAAAATTAATTCGGTTGAGAATCTATTTCACATTAATAATAATAAAAAAAATTAACCTAAAAATAAAGTGAAGCACATAACAAAAACAAGGAATTGTGATGAAGAACAACAAAGATAAAAATGGAGAAATTGTGAAAAAGAAGGAGGAGGGGAAGTGAAGCAAATTACAATTAAAAAAAAGAAAGAAAGAAAGAAGAAAATGGAAGTTGGAGAATACATAAAAACAAAACATGCAATTTCTGACTGTAAACCTCTTGGAAGGGAAATGTGTGTTTGAAGGGTATTTTAAATTCTAATTTCTGGTATTAATTTAATTTTTCAAATTTAGTACGATTTACTCCCATCCGTATTCTACTGTTTATTCTTTTCCTTTTTTTTTTCACATAATTACGATTACTAAAAATTAGCAGTATTTTTTATTTTCCAATGAAGGATTAGGATTTCAATAACAATCTAAAGAGAAAAACCAAACACATCATGACCATTGATTTAACTAATACGCAGCCAGTTTAGGAAAATCAACCATCCAAATGTATAGGCTTAATTAAGTAATACAAGTAAGTATATTACGAAGCTAGCTATTTAAGTTCAAATATGAAAAGCCTCTTGCAAACTTCAATAATATTAATTAAGATAGATTTAAAGAAACACCGTCAAACAAGAATGGACCTAATTTAAATGCTCTTCTTCACTCCAAGCTTCTTTGAATTTTTTCCCTCTTTCACTTCACTAATCCTGCCAAATGTTAAAACCCTTATTAAACCACCATATCTACTTTTATATATACATATAAACTAATCAATACCAGAAGAGAAGAATGGAGTTTCACTAACACGGTTATTGCTTCCTGACAGTGATCCAGCCGCAGAGTTTGGTATGTACCTAGCCCACTGCACCATCAATTCAGATTACATTACTCTGATTGTCAAAAAACATCAAGATTATATTAATTAATTACATTTTTAGCTGCTGTGCTAAAGGCTTCTCGGTGCGGTATCTCAGGATTTGCAGCTTTGATCCGTTGTATTTCCTCCCTAACAACATCACATTAAATTTGATTATGCATAATTAACAATATTACCTGTCGGTGGCCTTCTTTTTATCAAAAAAATAAAATAAAATTAGCCGAGAAGGGAAGAAAGTTTTCTTATAATAAAATGCTTACTTCATAAACCGGTTGTAAGCAGATGGAAGTCTATGTTTCTTCTCAGGTGCTGCAAGAAAAAGAAGATTAGTAATTAATATTATAATTAATTAATTAATTAAGTTGCCATATCGCAATGTTGAGTAGTATTTAGGGTTCATACGTTTGACAACAAAGGGGGGTGCTTTTGGTGACAATGGTTCACTTGAAGTGGATGATGATGAGGAAGATGACTGTCCCTTTCTAAAATCACTGAAAAAACCCTGCTTCTTCTTGGCAAAATCATTAGCAAACTATAATATATATTCAGAATCAGAAATAAAAACGAAGAAGATTCTATTTTGTTTTGAAAAATAAATACCTGAAGAGTCAATGGGTGATCAAGGCATTGACCTTGTATTGGAGGTCTAGTGCTAAGAAAAGATAGGTTACTGCAATGCCCACATTTCACTGTCACTGTATCCAACAATCTCTTGCATGGAATTCCAACCTATAATCAACATTTTATTACCCAATAATTAACTCTAATATTTATGTCCCCAACCCTACAATTGATGCTAGATCACCAAATTTCATGGCAGTTTGATTAGAAATGAGGGCTGAAACCTGAATTAAATATTTTGGATTTAAGATCTCATAAACTATTAAAAGAAATTATAAAATCTGTTACCCTAATTTTAAAGATCAAAGTTCATAGAGTGTAAATCTGGTATATTTATATATATAGGGTTAAGTAGAAAACAAAAGTATATTATGTAGTATAAATAGACAGATCATTATATGTTATATTAGTTATAGGGTTACTATATATACACATAGCATGGGAAGTAAAGTTTAGGATATATGATAGGGATACATGAGAAGAGAAAAACACAATAAATTTGGTTTCTAAACGGGAAACAAAATCATGAAGATCCAATTAAGAGGGAGACACAGAGACAAAGTGAGAGTTGAAATTAAATATAGATAGTATATATTACCGCAAGAACAGTGTTGCAGAAGTTGCAGCGGACATAGCAGAGATGCTCAGATGGTGGAACCAAGTCCATCGTTACCTTTTCTTCTAGATTCATTCTTCTTTCTCAAACAAGAACAAGAAATGAAGAGAGAAGAGAAATTTGTGTTTAGGGTTTGTGAAGAACGAAAGAAGGAGACGAATAGGTAGGTAGTGGGTTGAATGATGTGATGAGATGAGATTGAGAGTGGTATTACTATTAGAAGTCAAGAGAGGAAAGTAATAGTATGGCACAGCTGAATTTGCATGCCACTCTTTTGTACGGTCGCTTAAACTTAAACACACTGCTCAATTTCTTCCCTACACTCGATGTGTAATGGATATGGAGTGTATTTAATCTTGTTTTGCACAATATACTCTCTATTTCGAATAAGCAAGCATATATTGTCACTCTTTCTCATTCTGGTGGTGTAAGGTGTAATAAATTACTTCCTCCTTTTCTATATATAGACACAAGGGTTTAACAAACATTTATCTTAAACAGTAGTCTTAATTGGAGAGTCAAAGTTAAAACAACAATTTTGCATTATAACAAATTTTTAATTTTGGAGCATTATTATTATTATTTTTCTTTGCAAGGTATCCAACTGATAATTTTGGAGTATTATTTAGAATATATTAACAAATTAGTTTGATTAACTTTCTTATTTTTTTTTTGTAAAAAAAGATTGTAACTATATAAATAAATAAAATGGAGAAATTAGAAAATTTAATCATATCTTAAATAAAACACTGCCTTTTACAGGCATTACAAAACAAACTAAATAGAGGAATTATAAAAGTAAAAGAAAAAGAAAAAGAAAACTAATCAGATAAGATTTTATTGACACTAGTATTTTTTTTATAAGCCAGCAGTTTTTATTTAATGGAGACAGCAGCACAAGTAAAGTTACAATGACGGCATGAAGATTACAGAAGATTAAAAATAGCTGTTACAAAATCTTGCTTGGCTAACCCATCCGCAAATGAATTGGGTGCTCTTGGAATGTGCAGATTTCTGAATTTAGGGAGGGCAGCTTGGATGTCTAATAATTCAGGCCAAAGTTTCCATGGGAGATCAGCATGCTTGGATACTTATTTACACTACTATCAGTAATTTAGAATTAGATATTAAACCAACAACAACTTAAATTCTTGAATCAATATTTCAACAATATATATCATCCTGAAGTTTCAATTCCAAAGGCTTTGTTTTTTTAATCAAAGAAGCAAGATATTCTAAAAAACCTAAGTAGATGATTTGCAATTCAAAATAATAAGTGCAAATAGGATTCTTAGATTTATGAGTATGCATGAAGAGTATAAAACAGGATCTAGGAATACAACTTAATTTATCCAAAGTTTAAATTTGGTGTAATTTTACTGATTTTCTAAAGTAGAATAATTGGATTCTAATGAAATTCCCATCATTACTCTTCACTATTAGAAGAGCTCAACCCTAATCTATATCATAGAACTCAAGTATATATATAACTTAGAGCTTGTACGTTCTGATTGCAACAACGTTAACAAGCCTAGCTAGATAGAAAGAACAAGATACTCTCTGTATATTATATATTATTGTAATTTGGGTTAATATATGCATCACTGGAATTAATTAAATTGACACTGAAATTTGATTTTGTACTAGTAAACAGAATACAAACTTTAAACACATGATATAAATTAAAGGAGCTACCTAGACAATTAAGGAAAGAAGAAAAATTCGAGAAGCAATGTATATGATACATACAGGGAAATGAACAGAATTTTTGCAGTTAGATTGGAAAAATTAAAATGTTAATAATGGAGGTAAGTAATAAGAAACGTAGCTACTTTATGCTTAAGCTAATAATATGGAGAATTAGGAGATGGCATTACTGAGAGAAAAGATAGTTGATAGTTGAAAGAAAGAAAGAAAGAAAGAAAAAGTGGGACCAAAAATGAATGAAAAGATAGTGAAGAGAAGGGAAGGTGTTCATGCATTCCATCTTTTGTGGGTGTAATGCTAAACTTGGTAAATTGAAAGAGACATAAGCTTTGAGCATAAGTCACTATCACTAACTTAGCTTAGCTACCTACATTTTTATAGCTTTAGTAAGTAAATAAATGAATATGAATTTAGTAGTAGTAGTAGAAGAAGAAGAAGAAGAAGAAGATGGGTTTTGTGATGGGACTATTCCTCGATTACCCATTTTAGAAACAAAGCTATACTAACACTTGGTTTTCACAACTTTCTGTGCTTGTATAAATCCACTTTCCCTAGGTCTCCATTACCCTCTAGGCCTTTTCTTAGTCCGATGTATATACTTATTTATTTCATTTATATACTAATTTTAATTAGTGGGATTCCTTCCTATATGTTCATTAACGGATTTGAACACAATCATTGGTTCTATCTTCACCTTCTTTCTTAACTCTTTTGGAAATTCTGATTAGACATTTCTTTATCTTTCTTTTCTTTTTTTCTCAAAAGGTGTTTGATTTGATTTTCTCTTTTAGCAGTTTGTTTTCCTTCAAGAAACCCTAGCTAGTTATTTCATGTTTTCCCCTTTCTTTAACGAAATTGTCACACAGCGAGACAGATTTTTTTATTGGCAAAATAAATTATTTTATGAATAAATGCGGAAAATTTTAACAAAATAACAGATTTTTAAATCCAAGAAATACCTTCAAATGTGAAAAATTTTGCAAAATTAATTTTAACAAATAAATTATAAGGAAAATTCATTTGTAAATCTAATTTATTATATTTTAAAGACATAAATTTTTAGATTTGATTTTTAAATTAGTTATTTCAAACTATAAAATGAACTTTTATTAGAAATAAATGATAAAATCCTAATTAGTCATTTCCAAGGAGGGTTTAAAAAGAGACAACACAAAGAAAAGTAACTCAAAAGCTAGCTAAAGAGACAAAATTGAAGAGAAATAAAAATGCTAATTCAAACCTAAAATATATAATCACCTCTTAATTTCCTCTATGAAGCAGTACTGCTCAGTAAAGTCCAAGACATCAAGCTTTACTTTCATCCAAGAACTTGATAATCTACTCTACTAAAAACAATAATTTGTTTGATGATAACAAATAACACCATGTTTAGAAAATGAACTAAATTACATATTTGAAGTTAGATGTACTTATTAAACACTCCCAACACTAAATTGCTCTTTCTTCTTCTTCTATTTCCAATTTTGTGCTTAGCTTAACTGCTATTTTTTTTTCTGTGGTTTTTGGTGTTCTTATTATTAATATTATGTTTTCGTTGAACAGTGGTTGAAAAGAAATAATTGAGATGGGTTGTTCTAGATTTTATACTTATAACCCATTTTTGGATTAACTTTAATTTTTCTGAACTCTTCTTTTCAACTCCTCTACTTGTCACCAACTGTGCAAAACATTGTAGAGAAATAGTACTACAAAAACACTTTGATCAAAATTTAATATATATAATTTGACCGATTAAGACTTTCTCTCTTTTAAAGTATTTTCTAAATTTCTTATTTAAACCACATTGATCTTTTTTATGTTGGAATAATAAGTAAATAAATTGAATTTGACCATCATAAATCTAGAAAATGTCCAAGTACTTAAGTTCATTGTATAGTGGTCAAAAGTCTTTTAGATTACTTAAGAAGTTTGAAGATCATTAGTCCAAGAGTTTTTGGTGTAGGTTCAACGTTGGTTTAATGTACTCTCTACTATATAAAGAGAGTGTTGGAGTTGTATTTAACACCAAGAAAAAAGTATCAAAGCCAAAGGTAAAATAACAAAATTTCTTCCAAAAATCTTCTTTTATTTTTCACTCAAAATATTGTTTTTTTTATTTATCCTGGTGCCTACATTTTAGTTCTTTCAACCATCATTGATTTCTCTTAATCAGTGGTAATTATTTTTATCTTGCGTTTCTTCAGTTCTCTGATATTTTTCTTTTTCAATATGTTCCAAATTAAATTTTTTTTGTTGTAATACAAATTTCGTATCTCTAGTAGGTTTTTTGTCCTTTTACAATGGATAGTTTGTTTTAATATTTTATTTTGTTTATAGAGTTTTTTAAATAAATTTATGTGTTCTTATTTTATTTTGTTAGCTAGAGATAAAAAAATTAGTGATCAATTTTTTTTTATGAGAAATTTATATTTTTAAGTACAATTAATGATATTTATCTGTAAACTATGATAAAAAGAAAAAATTAACAAGATTTCGATTGTCGTTGATGAACCGATTATTGAAGAGAAAATAAAGGAAGAAGAAATTATTATGCTTTCTCACTTCAATTAATCATATCAGGAATACAGTTTATATATACTAAAAAAAATTATCACTAACTACATAACCATATCCTTATTCTTATCTCTTTTTGCTCCAAATGGCTTTGTATCCTTAATTTGATACGCAACCAATACGTATTTATTCCCATATTTATTTATGTGAATTTCAGTTATTGAAATATTTATTTATTTTAATTATTTATTAGATAGAATTATTTTTAAATTTACGAAATTTGACTTAATTTACTTTTTGATTAATATACTGAATGTTCTCTCGTCTGAGTTTGTTTCATTCAAATTTCAATTAAAAAAATTATCTATTTTTTATAAAAAAATGATAATAATATCATCGAATTTTATAATATAAGGTTGTTTTAATCAATGGAATATAAACATTTCATGTAATTACTAAATTTTATTGTTTGTTGTCGAAAAAAGAGATAATAATTCATGTAAATTTATAGATCCATAATAGCTTAAATTTCTCATTTTGGAGGAGAAAAATATTTCACATACTTTCATCAATTCCACCATTTTTATTAACAATGGAATTATAAATATTAATTATATTTCATGTATATCCTTACGCCCACTCTAAATCTATGCATTTTACCAAACTTCAAAATCATATATTCTATTTATTCACATTCCATATATTTTATATTTCATGCATTTAATAAAATACATGTATTTGTAATTCTATTAATTCAAACGAGCACTTAATTATTTAACATTAAAATTAATTATTGTAATACTTCATTAATTAAATTAAATTTAAATTAATTTTAATTACCTATTTGAATCTAAATTGAATTATTTTGATAATTAATTTAGTTACATAAACCTCTATAAAGTATGAAAATATTGAAATCTACGAGGAATAAATAAAACTACATACTCATACAATTACGATCTATGATACATTTACTTCAACTATGCAAATTATTAAAAAATGAGTACTTGAAGAAGAGTGCTCTTATGTAATACACTTACGGTAAATCTAATCAAAATAAAAGAACCTTTCCTGAAAAAAATAAATCAAAATAAAAGTACGCAAAAATAAGATAGGTTAAAATTAGAATATCTGAAAGTAAATCTTCCTATTTATAATTATATTTATTAATTATATTTATTATTTCTCGTATGAAGATGTTATATTTCATCTCATAAAATTATAATTAAGTTAACAACTATAATAAATACTCCATCCATCTCAAAATAAATTTTCATTTATAATTTTTTTTTTCATCTCAAAATAGTAATTCACTTCTAAATTTTAATAAAAATAGGAATTATTTTTTTTCTATCCTTCATACTCCACAAATATAATAAATAACAAAACACGATGATCAACAGGGTAGATGATTAGGAGGTTTTAAGCAAAATCTTGGTATGTTCTGCCATTAAAGCCGAGCTTTGGCGTATCTATATAATGGGATGGTATTATTGGCATGGGAGATAATATGGAAAAAGGTGGAGCTGCAATCAGATTCGAAGGCTGCCATTGCGGCCATTTCAAGGACTGCCTAGTAAATGAAGCAGGGATGGAGCTGTTGGGTTTATAAATATTACAGGTATCGAGTATCATGGTGAAAGTATTTTTGGAAGCTAATCGTACCAGGGCGTGCAGGTTATTTTAGGGTTAAATCCTTCCTGTATATAATTCTCTTTCGAAAAAAAAGAATAAATTTCATAATTCTAATATAATAATTCTTTTTACACGGGTTATAAATGAATTTTTTGTTAGTAAATTATGTATTATACTAGTAGATTGAAAAGAAATACATTTAATCGAATAGAGAGAGTAAATCAGTTGGATTTCATCACATTACAAGGACCAAATATTAATTCTCCTTGTAAAAATCTTTCAATTTGAAAATTTTACTCAATATTTTCAAATATTATTTATTCACTTTGTGGAGGGAATTCGAGACACTCGTTCCCGCCATCTTAAACCCTCCCCCTCATTTCTCAAAAATAAAATAAAATAAATTCCTCGCCCTCGCCGGCTCTATTCTGCTTTCTGCAGCTGACTTTTCCGTCCATGGTTTCGTAATTCATTTTTCTTCCAATGGCGAAATCCAAAGACGAAGAAGCAGAGAAATCAGATGGCATTGAAATAATTTCAATCGGTTCTCTGTATACTGGACCATGGGACAAGAAATATTGGAGCTCCTCTAGGGTTTGTTTTCCCCCTTTTCTCAATCCTCACATATCTTTCATTATTTATGAGCTATATGCACCTGATTTAATTTTGTTCTTGTATCTTTTTATTTTATTTTATTATTTTAGTTTTCAATTTCGAGCTATACGAACCTTCACATGGAGATGCCGCTTCGAAATCGAGCAAATGAAATGGATAACAAATTACTCGATCAAAAGAGTCTTGGAAATGCGGATTTGATTTGAATGTTTGCACAAAATTTGAATTGTGTTTAGTATATAGAAGTAATAGATAGTGAAATTTAGGCCACTTTAAATGAGAGTTTCGTTTACATTTTCATGCTAGGAACTGTAGAAACTAAATAGGTATGGATGGGGAGACTTAATAAAAGGAGCATATGCATTTATTAGCATTTCTCGTACTAGTTGAGCTGTTGAAGCCTTGTTTAGATTGATTAAATAGAAAAGGATACGATGATTGGATATCTTTCCAGGACACTGATATTAGATATCACTTGAAATAAATTTATTTACACACTTGTTTGGTAATGACTGCATTTCTGCAAGTTTGAGTTTTAGGGTAATCTAGATATCACTTGAAATAAATTTGAATTTTTTTTATACACTTGTATGTGGTAATCTATATTTACAGGAGAGTCTCTTGAAATAGTCATTCCTTTGTTAACATTAAAAGGTTTAATATTCTAATAATTTTTGTCCTTTATTTATCAATCAAATTCCTATTTTGATTATTGGGAACAATCATTCCATTTTTTATCACTGATGAGCTAGGGTCTGGGTGTTTAGATTTGTTGTTTAGATAATATGCTGATTCTGGTTGCTGGAATATTCTGACTGAAGAAAGTTTAGAGTTGAAAGTCATTTAATAGGTTAATCTGATGATAACGACAATATGCAAGGTTCCTAATGATTAAACAGGCAATATTGTGACATTCAGAATGAAACATCGCCAGAAAAGGTAGATACCTAGGGCTATTCTGAAATGTTGTGAATAGCCCAATCTCCAATCTTGTTGCAAGGTTGGAGCTTGCTGTAAATAAGAGGGAGTGTCCCCTGAAACAGAAATCAAATACTTATGACCAGTTTCTCAACTCTGAGGAACAGATGTACTTACAAAAATTGTGAGGACTATAGCAGAGTAGAACTCCTAATTAACAGATATGAATGACAATTATACATAAGCTAGCACGGCTAACACTCAAAAAAAGAAAAAAAAAAGGAAAAAGACAAGAAAGCAAAATCATAGAGCAATAGAAACTCCAATTGAAGAACCATGGGCAATTTGTGTCCATCTAGTGACAGTTGAGGGTGCCAAATTTGAATTTCCCATAGAAAACAGTTGCTGAATTGTTTAAAGGGACCTCATAATTAATTTGATTGCAGTTGAATATCTCACACACAAGCAAGAATAGCTGATTAACTCAAACCAACTTAGAATTATTAGGATGATCTTGGTTGTTGCATATTCTGTGTGCCTGCTTCTCTATTTTATCTGCTGTCAATTTGACTAACTTTACTCTTCATCAGGGTAAAGATCGCTATCCTTATCCAGTGGGCTATCAAGCTCACCGAGTTTACAACGGGGCCACTTGTAAGATGGAGATTCAGGAAGGTCATAAAGGTCCATTATTTGTGGTCTGTATACCTGCCCTGCAGCTTTATAACTAATGCTGATTGGATTCATGCAAAGCTTAAAAGATGTATAATCATTTCTTCTGCAGATAACTTCTGCTGAGGGACATTTGTGCTCTGGGCAAACGGCAGATATTGTTTGGGAGAAATTTCAGAAGAAAGGTTGCCCACGAATGAAGATCTTGCATGGCAAAAGATCGTCTTGCAAGATGGATGGTATAGAGGTAGATGTAGCAATTCTAACAAAAGTTAGGAATTAAGTTGCACTCCATACAAATAAAACTGTGATTATGCCAGTACCTTTCTCATATCTCCAAATGTTTTATTGATTGTTAAAAACTGGCACAAAACTTAGCTTTCATATACTCTTAGAGGTTCGCAAAAATTTCTATCTTAAACATCTCTTAGTAACATTTTTTTTTTTTTTTTTGAGGAATGATCTCTTAGTAACTTTGATTTTTCCTTCTGTTGCCATTTTGGCTGTTCTACAAACATCCTTTTGTGTATGTTTGCTACGCACCATGAATTATTCAAGTCCACTGCATTGGAACTAATGGCTGGCCATTTCTTGTATGAGATTTTAATGTCCTGTGAAGCATTACATGGTAGCTTAGTAGATCCCTGACATACATCTGCCTAAGTTAGATGTGCACATGCTAGCCCTGGGAATTTCCCTTTTTTAGGTTGAAATGTAGTAGTGTAGTTTAGTACTGAAGCAGAGAAACTTTATAGGCTACTCAATTTGAGAACTGAGGATATCAAACCTTGATTGACAGAACAATATTTTATCAACTGGTGGAGATATAAGATCCCAGGTTCATTCTTTTAACTATTATTATGAATGATAAAAAAATAAGCAAAGTTTCATTCTGGTGTCAGTGAAAAGGAAACAAGTCTAACGATGCAGTATCCTCTCACACTTGGAAATAAACAAGCTGATTAGTTTTCTTTTTTTGGTGTTTGCTAAGGAAAATTAAATGATAGAACACTAGTCTTACTTTTAGCATATAAGAAGTAGAAACCACTTGTATTGATATTGACTGAGTTGGAAGAAAGCAGCTAATCTCATCTGGTTGCTTTATTGAAGTGATGTTTCTAACGAGAGGCTTTTTAACCCCTGCTCATGTTTTTGATGCAGAAATACCATATCTGGCTGCTAGTATCTCAAGTGTGAGCAAAACATGCATTGACTTGGAGGCAAACTATTTAAGACGTTTGTAGAAAATTGGTGCTATATCAAACCGTCTTGTTCCTCATTTGCATAAGAATAATATTGATTGACTTTCTTATCTCTCTGAAACAAGAAAATTTTGAACAATGAAACAGCAACATGATTCCATTTTAAGCTGGTCAATTTCACTTGTTGAAACTGAATTATTTGATACTTTTACAAAATTTATGTTTCGTGTAAGGCTAACTGCAAGCTATAATTTTTCTTCTACTGCTCCCCTATTACTTGTGTTAGTGACATTGAGATACATTTTAAGAATGTCAGTGTTATTTAAGATGATAATGCTTGGACTTGTGTAATTGTGGTTTTATTGGATTATTGAATATTGAAATAAATGCATCTTAATAAATACTTTGCATTTTGCACTTTGGAGCTCACAAGTATTTTGTTATGTGTTTTGCACTTGTAACTTCTTGATTGTCTGTGTTGTTATGAGTCATGGATGGATGTGCATGTGTGCTCAGTTGTCTTCTTTTCTCTGTTATTTATGAACTATTAATCCAAGTACCCATGTCCCTGTTAAGTGTTCAATCTGTGTATTAAACTTAAGAGTTGAATAATTGATGTTCTTGGCTATCCAAGCATCTTTATCTCCTTGACATGCTTGCAAGCAGTGTGCACTTCATCATTGTTGCATATTTATATGTGAAATGCAGCTTCACTAAAGGGACTGGGATATATCTGCTGAATTATAACTTGTTTTCTTTGTATTACTTTGCTTGAGATTGCAGTTCTTTGGGTTCAGAAATCCATTTGTCCAAAGGTTACTTCGGGAACTGGTGGCAAATGTCAATGGAATAGCAGAACGCAGTATGTTATCTTCTAGGACCTGCCTTTTGGAATCCAAGATGGAGCAAAAGAATCAGTCCCAAGATTCACTGACATTTTCTGACCTTCCACCATGTCTATCAAGACCACAAATTACGGGAAAAAGAAGTAAGAGGTGTAAAGTTATAGATCCCAAGTCTTTAAGTAGTGATGGCCTTGAAAAACTGCATGATGAAAGCTTGACATGCATTGTTGAGTCATCAAATTCAGTACATGGGAATCCTGAGCAAGGGAGTTCCTTGTCTCCTCCTCAATCTAGTTTTCATCAAAAGGATAACTCTTCTGTACCTATAAAAGCATCTACAGGAATGCAACTCCAACATGTACCTAGGGAAGAAACTTGTCATATCTCTGCCATAGATGGTATGTCCTTCAAGTATGTTTACCACCCTGATCGTCTTAGAGAGAAAGCTGCTCCTTTATATGAAGAAAGCAGGTTTGCCAGTTCAGAAGATAAGAAATCCATTGAAGATCGAAGCAAAGAAAATCCTGTAAGTACTAATCCAGTAATCCTCTACTTCTAATGAACTTTCCTGTGCAAAAGTTATGAATTGGTTGAGATGTTGATGTCTTATGAATTGCATTCACTTTCTTTGTCTTCCTACATAAGGATTCTTAGTTGCACCAAATTTAGGGGCATTCATTTACATGCTTTTCTACAAATTATTATTATTTATCTTTAGTTGTTTGCAAAATCAATATTATAGTTAACTGGTGTTTCTATGAGAAATATTCTTAATGTCTTACAGCTTGATAGGGTGCAAGAAAGTGAATTTGAGGGGTTGAATTTTCCAGCATCATTGGAGTTAAAAGCTTTAGGTCCGTTATGTCCAGGAGAATCTTCTGATGTCCATGATATTAGTCTATGTGCTCCTGATACACTAGATTTTGTGCAAGGTATTCCTCCATCTATGCACTTTTGTGCTAAGTTGGTCAAGTGGAATCGCTTAAGCTTTCAGTTTGCATTTCATACTAGAATGTCAAGGTCATTGATGAACCTCCTTTCTTCTGTGTTTGACAGACTGACTCAATTTTATGCAGATAATACTGACAATTCTGCTCCAAATACTTGTGATAAAATTACTACTACCACTAGGGAAGAGTTAATGGCTACTACTGTGGCTGATTCTGAAGATTTGGTGAATATATCATCCCTGAAAGAAGAAACTGGCATATCTGGTTCACATATGAGTTCTGAGACGAGTGATTTTGATTCAGCTGGTCAAGATATAGCCAAGTCAATGATGACATTTCTACTTCCACAAGCTATTCCTTTGCTCAAGAAAACCTCAGCCAAAAAAAGGAGAACAGTTAGCCCTTCAGGAAATAATGAAACTGGCTTCTTTGTGCAAGCTCAAACTCAAGGCATAGATCACTCTGTAATACAAAGTTCGGAACTTATAAAGTCTGTTGTTCTTGACACGTTTGATGATGAACAATGTGAGGATTATGTGGTGAACAAACTAATATTACCTTCCAGTGACGTGGAAGCTGATGAATCTAGTTGTGATAAAGATGCCTATCCTCCAAAGAGTAAGAAACAATTTGTTAATGCAAATAAGGAATCGTGGGCTTTTCATGTTGAGACTAGCATGGGCACAGATGCCCTTGATGATGATCAAATGCAAATGAATTCACTTAAAAGACCCCAGGAAGGCGATCAACATTCATCTGAACCTATTGTAGGTTGCGTGCCTGCCTGTGAGAAGGTTCTCATTGACGTAAACCAGGATGTTCGCAAAAATCCAGTTGAAAATTCATTAGATGCTGAGATTCATTCTGAAGACATCAAAGCTGCATCTCATTGTATTGAAGGTATTGATTATGTAAACCTTTACAGTAAATTCAATATTTCTTTGCCATAAAATGAAATTTCTTGAATAAAAATGATATTATCAACACGAAACTGTCTCCTGAAACAGGCATAATCTACATGATTATTTATATATATTTTTTTTTTTTAACAACATGAGTTGTGTGTCCAATATTATAATTTCAACTTGCCTGATATGTTGCCAACTTGACTACAAAATCAGTGCAATTTGGTTTATGTAAATCAACATAGAAGCCAATTGAATGATTTGAAGTTCTGCATAAATTTATTATTTCTGATATTTTCTGACCCTTTTTTTTCTAAAAGAAAATAATTCTTTCAGCTGTAGGTATGAGAGACGGTAGTGTAGGAGCCATGGGGAACTCTTTGAACTTATCAAGGAAGGACACCATTACCAAGGCTGGGGAATCTGGAGTCAGCAATATATCCAGCAGTCAAGTTCCGAAAAGAGTATATGCCAGAAAAAAGGTCCCAAATACAAAACCTTTGGCCAGAAAACATGATCCTTCGCCTCTAGCAAATGTGGGATGCAGAAGCCTTACTGATGGTTATATTGCAGAAACTACAGGAGCTTTGCCTCCCTCAGAGCCCTCCCTTATGAGCTTTTCTGTTGTCAGACTGCATAAAAAGGAAGTGTCAGGTGCTGATACCATGGCTGGAGAGGTGTTCCATGGTTTGCATGCAGACAAAACTTTCATAGCTTCCAATCCTGTATCTGACAGCCATGCACCTTTTAGATCAGCAGCCCAAAATTTTGACTGCAGTTCAGAGGCCCAGAATGCATCAAACCTTTTTGTTCCATCTGTGTCTAGTATAGAAAATTCCAAACCAAATTTTCAAGATTGTCCAGTTGGCCATGAAAATAATTTACATGCAAATAATCATGAATCTCTGAAGCAAGGAGCATTGTTATGCCACAATAAGGCACTCATTTCTGAGGAAGTTCAAGGCAATTTAGATATGAAGATAAAGAGGAATTTGGAGCTTAACAATGAAATAGAGGACACTGTTGCGTTTTTGGGGTGTTATTTTCACCCCATGCCTGTTCTGTCACTGTTGCTGAGCAGAATAGGGAATGAAGTCTATGTTTGTGCCTTGTGTGGCTTTCTGGTAAACACAGA
Source organism: Croton setiger (assembly GCA_948099555.1). NCBI lineage: Eukaryota > Viridiplantae > Streptophyta > Magnoliopsida > Malpighiales > Euphorbiaceae > Croton > Croton setiger. The sequence goes on from CANUEY010405725.1 coordinate 33,320, forward strand.
CAGAACTCTGTTTCTTTACAAGCTAGTAGCTGAAGACCCAAGCATAGGATGCCCATGCTTTATTGGTCATACATCAATAACCTGGCCATCTTCAACAGATATCTTTGGTAGAGATGTGAGATATCATTCTATAAATATAATATTATTGACTTCTTTATTTGAAGTGCTTCTGCTAATGGTCAATTTCTCAACTGTATTTATCCTTTCTAGGTTGTCTTTGAAAGATCTGGTTTGCAATTGGCACCAGATGGAAAATGTCTTGTTTTACTTGGGAATGCAAGGACACCCTATTGCAGGTAGTATACTTCTATATATTACCGAATGTTAAATTCATGACATTAGAACAAACTTCTGACTATTATTAATATGCAATACATGATCCCAGGGAAGGAAGAATAGATTGTTTGTGCTCAGCATGTACATCAGACTGCATTGAGGACAACACAGTGAAGATTGTAAAAATACAAGATGGACATGTTTCAGTCCTACTAAAATTGAGAACAACTGAAAGCTTGCAATGCATATTGGTTTGTGAACCCAACCATCTCATTGCTGCTGGAGAAAGTAGGAGACTGCATCTGTGGACCATGAACTCATCATGGAGGTGAATAAATTAAAGAACGCAATACCTGATTTTAATGTAAACTGATGAGCATAATCTCCTTTATAATTTCTAATTGTAAGTGCAGTAAACATGTAGTTGATGTATTCATGTCATATTGGAAACAGCTCATGCTCACTCTTGCTTCTTTCTTCAATCACTAAAATACGGTTACCTGCCCTGGCCCTATCTATTTTTTTCCCTTTTGAGCTTTATGTATATATGGGCCAATGTCTGAGGAAAGGTTCATGAACATTTGAAGTTGATTCAGTACACCATGTATTTCACTTTAGTATTTTGTGAATTTTGGACCAATTATTTTCATGAGAGTATTTATGCAGTAATTGTATTAGTAAGTTTATATGACTTTACTAGAATTCATAAAAAAGATGCATATACTTGTTTATTTGCTAGATCCTATATTTTTCATTCAAGGTTGGCTTCTGATGTAAATCTTTTTTTTTTTACTTTTCTGTTTTTACAATTTGTAGTGCTCCAACAGAAGAATTCTCCATTTCCTCAAGCGATTACATATCTCCTTGCATATTGGAATTGAAGAGAATTCCAGGATGCGCTTCTCTAGTTATTGGGCATAATGGCTTTGACGAATTCACTTTATGGTAAGCTGCCTGTGTGATGTCTTTTTTCATCAACTGGAAGTTAATACTTCTGCAACTAATGGATGGATGGGTTCTATTTGTCGTGCAGTGTAGCATTTTCTTTTGGTCCCCTTCCTCCCACATGGAATAATTTACAAATCAATTTAGTTTTCTCTTCAGCACTCACATGGAGTAAATGGAGCGTAAATTTTGTATGTATGCGTAGAATTTCATTTTGCTGATCTCTAGTTTTCCATTTTCAGGGATATTGCAAGACGGATCTTCATCTCAAGATTTTCTGCTCCAGGCACTTCAGCTTATCAATTCTGCCCTATCAGTGTGTTTGGTTGGCCAAGAGAAGACCAATTTTCTAGTTACCCTAATGTTGAGGCTTGCATAAATAAACTTATTGATGAAACGAAAATTCAGTTTTCGGAACACAGTAAGAATCGGTCCTCTCCTCCTTTAGAGGACGGAGATATTGCCATCTGGTGTCTTGTCTCTGCTGGCATGGACTCTGATGCTCACAAGAAATGTGAATCGAGTGAAATTGAAATTAATCCAACTGGATGGTGGAGGCTAGCATTATTACTGAAAAATACAATAATCTTTGGGAGTGCATTGGATACAAGGTGTGTTTCCTTATTAAACATGTGAGGTGCAAATTGTGATTATTTTATGTCTAGAATGCATGTTAAAAACGAGTTCAGTATGAAGCATGAAGAATCCATTTTTCAATATGTTTTCTCTCAATTTTTACAAGATTAGTTTGATAAATTCCTAGAAACAATTAATGTATCATGCAGTGCATCAGTTACGCAGTGTTAATGGTAAGAGTAAATTGTGCTAAAAGATAGTTTTATGGGCTTATAGCTGAACCTGCTCATGCATTTGAGATACAATTAACCAGAAAAGACACCATGAGTTTGACTTTGGTAGTCCATTGCAGGATTTCTGCCATTAGTTCCTCAGCTGGTTGTGGAATTATTGGCACACTTGATGGACTTGTTTATATGTGGGACCTATTGACTGGCGATAAGCTTGGCACTCTGCATGACTTCAAAGGTATGCTTCAGTTTTGGCAATTAAGGCTCATATAGGCTTCTACATTATCAAAAGGAAAATTCTGAGATATCCTGTATGCTTACGCACAATGTCAGACCAGTTCTTTTTGGCACTAGTGTTTGTAGTGGGCTACTTAACATAAAGAGTGGTTTCTTCGTGCCAGTATAGATCCATTTACTCTTACTTTGTGATCTAAGGAGGTCATTTGAACTTACAAGAATCCACACTTTTGTGAAAGAAGCCTTTTTTTTTTTTTTTTTTTTTTTTGTCTAATCAAAGTCTTAGACTCAAAAGCAAAATACATGTTAAGGTCAGGAAAAGACTTGCCTACCAGTGCATTGCACCAATCCAGTAGAAAATGAAGAAAATAAGCACATGAGAGTATTTGTGTGGATACATTGGGTAAAGAAAACGATAAAATAGTCTAAACAATTATAAGTATCAAAGCTGATTTATTTGGTCTATGGAAGCACTACATACACTGGCGTAGGCAAATTATATCCGTTCATGTAATCCTGTTTGGAACATGGAATTCTGTAGTAAAGTTCATTTGTCCCCAGAAGCTCATTAAGCACATTTCACTAAGTTTGGATGCTCAGCTTTCTTGCCTAACTATCAAGTTCGGAGGTTCAGCTGTCTTGCCAAACACAGTATATCTGTATTTTAGAAGTCCAACAGTGTTAATACGGTCCATTCAACTGTGTCCAACAAGAAGAAAATGAAACATCAGTTATTTTGTTCAAAGAAAATTGAATTATTTTGTTTTGAAAAGTGTGTTTTCTGTGTTGTAGGTGGAAGAGTTTCATGCATTGCCACGGATGATTCAGGGTCAGGTGTGGTGGCAGTAGCAGACGAAAGTGGTCAGCTGCTGGTCTATCGGCGGCTTCCATGTGTTAAAAAGTGATATTTGGGAGAAACTAAAAAGGTAAGAAAAAAAAAAGGTTATTCTCTTCCCTCTTTTCAGCTCATGAGGAGCTGGAGAAATCTGACACTTGGTAAATTGACAAGGTTTCCTGTTTCCTCTGATCATAGTATATACAAATGCAAAAATGTTCCTTCTCGTTTTATGCAGGCAAAACAGGAACCTTATATTTCACTCCATTCAAATGAATGCATGTATAAAAATGACAAATTGAGATCACTGAAAAATCTATCCGTAATATATAAAATAGTTATTCCTGTCTACAAACAAGTTTTAAGTTACTGTTTTTTGGGTGTTCATAGATAATAGTTTATAATTATCTGGAAACATTAATTAGTATTTTTATCTGCACTTTCCTAACTAACGAAGCAACAGTTTTAAAAATATAAATACCGAAAAATAATATAGTACTATATATATATATATATATATATATATATATATATATATATATATATATATATATATATATATATATATATATATTTAAATATATAAGATATAAATAAAAAAAAATAAAAAT
>CANUEY010405985.1:0-14413 GCA_948099555.1 Croton setiger
TAAGCTATATATAGTGCTATATGTACCAAAAGTATATATAATCTATATATACTGTTACATCTACTTCATAACCTATATATACATTACTCCCTTCTTCATTTAAATTATATATACAGTACATGTAGTAGTATATATAAGCTACATATAGTGTTATATATACCAAAATCATATATAAGCTATATATACTGCTATATATACCAAAAGTATATATAACCTATATATACTGGTCTGCAGATTTTTGTTTTCTTTATGTAACAAATCTGTTTGTAAATGGAGTTTTATATATGAATGTTAACTTGAAACAAACCAAATATATATTTAACAATGCCATAAACCAGAAACATTCCAAAAACAGAGAATATTCATAACTCTATGAACAATTCAGAAACATATTTAATAATCAAACAATTTAGAAACAGAGAACACAAAACAATTATCAAAACAGAATTAATAATGAATAATCAACATACCTTTAAACAATCACTGAAACAATTAATCCATTCACCAATGTTGATGAAACACAGTTGTAAACAGAAACAAAAAATAGAGACAGATGGAAAAGGAAGAAAAAAACAGAGACAGATGGAAAAGGAAAAACAAAACAAAGACAGATGGAAAAGGAAGAATGACAAAGATGGAAAGAACGAAGAGGACTTCTGTGCAATGAAGAACGAAGAAGACTTCTGCGCATAAATGGAAAAGCAAGAATGAGAAAGATGGAAAGAATGAAGACGACTTCTGCGCAACAAAAAACAAAGAACACTTCTGCGCAAAGAAGAAAGAAAGAGGAAGTTAACAGATAGAGAATTAACGAAGAAAGAAAGAGGAAGTTAACGGATAGAGAATTAACGGCAAATAAAAATATATGTTATTTTAGTCTAAGGGTATTTTAGTCAATCCACTAAAATATGTGCTATTTTTTTAATTTTTAAAAATTTGTGCTATTTGGTTTTTTTCAATGAAATAACATGCTATTTCATACAAATACCCAATATTAATTTAGTTCTGTTTTTAGTTTGGGAAATGAGATCTGAGAAAACGGTAAAAAATAAAAATAATTTGGAAAATATTTTTATTGTACAAAATAAGATAAAAAATGGTAACTTATAATAATTTATAGTAAAACAAAAAACACTTTATAAATTTATTATATTAAGATGGATTCAACATATAAAAAACATACCTATTCTCACATAGACGCGTGACGTACAAACACCTACGGTATATAATTCTTTTTTCTAACTATACAGTAACTCTTAAACAAATTTATATATTTATGTACCTAAATAAGAGATAGAGCGATGAGAAGATAAGTAATAAAACGAATTGGGATAAAGATCAGTTGGTAATATTGATACGTGGTGATGATTAAAGAAAGAGAGATTTTAGGGTTGGGTTTTGTAGATGGAGAAACAACAGGTGCTTATCTTGAACCCGACATTTTGTATTAGTTTTTTTAGTATAGTCCGATTAAATAAATTTAAATTTAACAATTCAACTTTTGTTCTATTTTATCAACCCGTTGTTTTGGTTTATACGAGTCCGCCCGTATTTGTTCTTTCCTAATCGACAATGTGTTAGGACAATGACATCATCTACACAAATTTAAAGAATATTTTGTCTTTCACACATTAAATGGTCATGGACAAGGACATTTGATATTTTAACTTTTAATGGAAATCAAAGTGTTTTTAAGGTCACAATTAAAAAACAGATAATAAATTTACATGTGGATTTTTTATTTGTGGTATGCAGAAATAAAGAGGTAAGTTCAGAGCAATGTTTACTGCCGACTATCTGCTTTTTGAAGCTAAATGTTGATGCCTCAATTTTAATGAGTCCTTCGACAACTACTTTTGGTTTCAGTTTGAGTAATCATGAAGGAGAGTTTGTTCAGCCTGGGGCTAGGATTGAGATGGGTAGTTTTGAACCACTTATTGGCGTTACACAAATTATTAACTTAATTGTTTGATCAAGCAAAGCGCCCATAAGTGGTGATGGAGTGTGATTGTTTAGATACTATAAATGCAATGGCTCTTGTTTGGATTTAAGTAGTTGGGGGTATAGTTGATGATGGTAGATTTTTATTAAACCAAATGCCATTTGTTACTTTGGATTGGTTAAAAGGCTAGCTAATGAGTCTGCTCAAGCAAGTTCAATTTCTCACAATGCAAGTTTTCGCCCTAGGATAGATGCCCAAATTGTATTACTGATTTGCTTTTATCTTATTAATAAAAAATGAGCAATTCTTATGTAAAAAAAAAAATTTATTATTATATTTGTTATAAAATATATATATGGGGTCATTTAATTGAATAAAAAAAAATTGTCATTGTTTTTTAATTTGTGTTTTTTTTTAACCGACCTCATAAAAGTGTCATTGTCTTTTACATTGTGGATGCTCTTATAAAACAGCACAAACTTTGAGAAATGTAATAAATAGCACTTTTATTCTTAGTTTTCTGCCTCTCTCTTTTTTTTTTTAATTTTATTTTTTTTAAATATAATATAAAAAAATAAAATCATAAAATATTAATGGTAGTCTAATGACCAACTGACGATGGTCTAACTTGCTAGTCGGTGATGGTGGAATGAGGTCCAGTAATAAATGAGATATATAATTTTATGATTATTATAAGACATAAATTGACTTGTGTCATAGTGGAATGATTTAATTTACTACGTTTAAATGTCATGAATTTAAGTCTCAATTTGTTAAAATTTTATGTTTGTTTGATATATGGCTCATATACCCGATCAAATTGATGTTCGAAGGTGGTGGTCCCAACAACCAGCATGGCGATCTGGTGGGATCCAACTATTGACAAAAAAAATTAATATTATTTTAATTCTTTTTCAAATAAGGACATTTTAAAATTTAATTTTTTTTAAAATGTACTATTTATTACATTTTGGAAATTCTCTTCTATTTGTTACGTATTAGTTTTTAAAATATATAAATATACTATTTGCTTTGAAGCCATTTTATTTTTCAAACCCAGTTTGCAACTTTTGGCTCTACCATGTTTCATAGTTTTCTAAAAATTATAATATAAAGCTCAAACAGGCACTCATCCAAAATGTTTAGGTAGTAATTTAACAAATTGTTTAAATCATGAAAAATTATAATATAAATTGGCTATATCTCAGTTTTTAAAAGAGGGAAAATATATAGGAAAATTTTTAAGAGTTCGAAAATTTTTATATTTGGTTTTTAAAAAATTGTCAATTTTTTTTTTAATTAGATGTCAATTTTTTGGTTACTGATAAATATGATTATTAATGTACAAAATTATATATTCAAATACCAATATTTATATGTGTATTTTCCAATATCTGTTGATAAACACAAATATTAATTATTAAAAACACAATAAACTAATAATAAAATTTATTGACAATTTTATAAAAATAAAATTATAAAAAATAACATCAAGGTCACATTCGGTATTGGATGGGTATACATCGAGATGGACTCATTATTGCACATCATAATTCTTTATGTTGGGCTGGGTTTGAGCATGTTACAGACTTTGGATTATGTTAAATAAGTTCTGAATATTAATTTAGTTGTGTTTTTAGTTTGGGAAATGAGATATGAGAAAACGGTAAAAAATAAAAATATTTGGAAAATATTTTTATTGTACAAAATAAGATAAAAAATGGTAACTTATAATAATTTTATAGTAAAAAAGAATACTTTATAAATTTATTATATTAAGATATATTCAACATCTCAAAAATAGACCTATAAACAATTTATGCACAGTGCACATTCAACTTCTTTACAATATAAATTCACTTTAATAGAATAAACATACAATTTCTATCATAAAACATTGAAGCCTCTCCCATTTTTACAAACAAAGCAATAACTTTAAATTATTCATCCAATAATAAAATAGAGTCATTTTATTTCTATCATAAAACATTGAAGCCTCTCCCATTTTTCCAGACAAAGTAATAACTTCAAATTATTCATCCAATAATAAAAGAGAGTCATTTTAGTGAAAATCACCGGGTTAAAATAGTCTTTTAAAGCTTTTTTTCTAAGCTTCTGCATACATTAGGTCATAATGAGAATCTGATTTTTATTTTAAGGACAAAATGAACCTTTATATCTAATCTAATCAAACAAATTTATTGAAAAATAGTATGAGATATGTTGAATTTTAAAATATATAAGCTGATTATAGAATTTCAATCAATTGAATTGAAAGATTAAATACTTCTAGCAAAAGAAAAATCAACTTTATCTTACCCAGTTACCAAAACGGGCAACCACAAGATGGGAGGCTGCAGCAGTAGGCAACCGGCTGTGAGAGTGACGACCAGCGGTAGACTGGCGTGTGAGAGACCAAGAGGCTAGAGCTGTAACAGCTGAAAATAAGGAAAAAAGAACATTGTAGTCGATAAGAAAAATAAAGAACAGAGAAAAATAGGGAAGCGCGTGGAACGTTAAACAATTAGGCACTTAGACTATAATTAAAAATTAATGGGTTTGGCTTATTTTTTATTTTATTACGGCACCACCGTTATTCAAAATAGAACAAAAGTGAAACTCATCCCGTATATATTCCGAAAATAAGTAGCATTATGTTAGAAAATGTACTAAATTCGAATAAATTATTTATTCTCAATATTTTGAATATGTTAATATTATATTTTCTTTTATATGTCTTTTGTGATCTTTAAATATTTTATTCGTTCCGTCAAAGGAAAAAAAAAATTTTAAAGCATCTAACTAAAGTTTGATAAAAGAATCTAACTGAATATTTTCATAACTTGTCCAAACTCAAAACCTAACTTTCATTTCCGTCAATAAATAGAGTGAGTATAAAAGTCAAAACTTTTGACACAAAAACTCATAATATGTACTTTTAACATTGGACGAAAAATTTGAATTTTAGAAAGATAAAATACCTTCGGAAGTTTGAGCAGCGAGTTTAGAGTGATCCAATGATCGATGGAAGCACGATTCGTGATCTTCAATTCGTCTCAATGTCAACTTTTTGATGGTTCGGTGCATGTTAACATCGAAGCTCGGAGATGGTTGGCGGCTATCATCTAGAAATTAATATTTTTGAAAAAAAATTGCTAATCATTAAATTATTGTTCCAGCGGTGGGAGTCAAACAATTGACCAAAAAATTTAATGTTTTTTGAATTTTTTTTTTTTTGAAATGGGATATTTTTGAAATTTAAATTTATATATTTTGGAAATATCCTGTTGACTACTTTTTTTTAAAAAAAAAAATTTCTACTATTTATTATCTATTACTTTTCAAAATGGATAATTATTTACAGGTTCCTAAGATTTGCATAATATGCTCTAGGATATTTTGATTTTTGAAATTGTACAAATAGGTCCATAAGTTTTTGAAAATTGTACAACGAGGTCTTTCTGTCAATAACGGGAGTTAACTGACTGTTATTTTAACATAAAATGATAATATTACCCTTTTCAGGTCCTTAAATTTTACATTAATATACTATCATATTTTTTTTTAAAGTTTGACAAATTCTGCACTAAAACTCATCAAATTGTGCAACAAATTGACATATTCTGCACTAAAAAAACTCATCAAAATTCGCATTAACATTGACAAATTCTGCACTAAATGAATTGATGATATTTTGCAGCAAAATATATTAGAATAGCATTATTAGAGTATTTAAAAACTTGATTATAGCAATTAAAATTATGCTTTCAATTCCACAATAGAAGGCTCGGCCAAACAATTGTAATAGCAATATATTTAATTTAAAAAGCATACTAAATTGTCAATTGAAACAAAAAATTCTAGTTATGAAGAATAAGGAAGGCAGGTTGTATTTTTTTTATTTTATAAAGACATGTAATTCATTGGACTGAGAAGACAAGAAAGCTGAGTTTGTGGCAGTAAGAAGTTGAATGGATGTTTTGAGAGATGGAGCCCAGATTTAATAATATTTAAGAAGTATAGAAATGATTAAAAAATTAATTGATAAAAGATTATAAGGAAACAAAATAAAATAAGAGTTTTTTTAAAAAAAAAAATTGAAAGGAGATAATTTATTTTTAAAGAGAGAAAATTAGAGGTACAGAACTAAAGAGATGTAGTTTTTTAAAATATAAAAAACATATAATTTGTCAATTAAGTGTGAAAAATTAAGGAAAAATGAATAAAAAAAGAAAAAATTGAATTCTCATAAAAAAAAAAAAGTGCCCACTCAACATTTTAAAATTGTTTTTTCTTAAGATTTTTAACAATTAAATGGAAAAAAGGGAAGAAGAATATATTTTTTAGGGTGAAAAATAAGATTTTTCTACAGATCTTTCAACGAAGAATAAATCAATTTACATTTTTTTACAATTTACACAAAAAAAAAAATTAAATCTAATCCAAGAATATGTAATTGTCACCATCATTATTGCATTTCTATAGATCTTTCTCTCCATTTCTTGTAAATGTTCAAACTTCTCTCTGTTTCAATCGATTTTAATGGAAAAGAAGAGATCAGAAAGAAGGAGAAAAGAAGAAGAGGAGCTCAAAAATTGAAAGAGGAAGGTGACGAGAGAGAAAAAAAAAGAGAAGGAAAAGACAAGAGAGACTGAGTAGAGAAAGTAGAGAGAAGAAAAGAGAGGAGGAAGAGAGAAGAAGGAGAGTTGGAGAAGGGGAAACCTAAACCTTTTCTATTTATATTTGGCTTCATTACTTATATGAAAGAGGGTGGTTTTGTCATTTTAAAAAAAGTTAATCCAAATCGTTTGACTTTTTCAGTTGACTAACGACATTTCTGGACGGAATGACCTATTTGTACAATTTTCAAAACCTTAAGAACCTATTTGTACAATATTTATACAATTTCCAAAATTAAAAGACTTCAGAGCATATTATGCAAAACCTTAGTTACTTGTAAATAATTATCCTTTTTCAAAATGTTCTATATATTTCGGAGCAGTGCCAAAACTGATGCAAAGAAGAATAAGAGCTTATCCTCATCGAAGTTATCCTTCCTCACCACTGATCAAGTGCAAAATCTAAAGCCAAATAGAGAAAAACAAAATCATTTTATCAAGCCTCTTCGCCGGAAATATTTGCTTTTCCGTCCTGCTTCTTTTGATAGAAAGAAGAAGACAATTTTTGTGAGTATATTTTGTAGGATGATGAACGACACCTTATAGAGGTAAGAGGATTAGCATGTTTTTATATTAAGGGTAGTTGTGTAATATTAAAAATATTTGTGCTATGTTTATTGAGTTTTAGTTTTTGTGGTATTTTTGCAATGGAAAACATCTAAATGTGCTATATACTATGTTTGCTCTGAAATAATATCTTTGTATATGTTCAACATTGTAAGATGGACTCATTGAATTTTCATAGTTAAATTATATCCAGAATCCATTTATTTAGATGGGTTAGAAGATGAAACTAGAGATGGAAAAGGAGTTAGCATTAAAAATAGGGAATAAAAAGTAAACAAAAACAAGTAACTAATTGCTTTTCTGAATATATTATACAAATAGTAAAAACAAAACTAGCTACAATCCTCTCCAAAAATAAGAGTCAGAAAACATACACGTCTACCTTTTGGTCCATCTTAAGCACTTGTTATGTTTATATTCAATACTAGGATTAGATGTGAGGTGCTTGGTGGGTTTGATGATGGCATCTTTCTCCATTGCATTAATAAATTTGCGCAAATGCTTAATATATTCAGGGTATGTTTCCAGGTTACAATGCCCTCCTCCTTTCACCCATAAGGGATCATATTTTTCCTTTGCAAGTTCCCATAGCCGCTTCCCATGCGACCAATCAACAATCTCATCACTGGTTCCCTGTGTAAATAATGTATTGTAGTGTCTACTTAAATCCATCCATCCAAATAATACTACCAAGAATTAAACTAAACAGATCAACTATACTTACATGTATGACCAGAACAGGACAGTTAACATTCCGGATTTTATCGATGTTCTGCAAATAACAGAGAGTTGTTGTGTGAATGCAAACATTCATTCAGAACATGAGAGAAACAAGCAAAAAAGGAATTAAGGTAAGCTTGCCTTGAAAATGTCAAACCAAAAGGTCATCTTGACAGGATATAAAACCCTAATGCCAGAAAGAATAGCACTATGAAGAACAACGCCTCTTAAGTTGTAGAGACGAGAAGCTAAATGGAGGGTAGGTCCACTTCCAACAGATTGTCCATACAAAATCAAATCCTCTTGCCTTACTTCATAATCATTCTTCAAACAATTGTACACTGCCTCTATGTCATAATATGTGTTCAACTCTGATGCCTATATTCATTTTTACACATTACATTATATTTCACTCATTCAATTTTTACTTTAATAATTAATGGAAAGGAAGGCCTACCTTCCCCGAAGATGCTCCATATCCTGAATAATCATAGCTGCACCAAAATTTCGATTACCAAATCAATTTCACCACAAAAAAAAAAAAAAACAAGAAATGATTATTAAAGCCTGCAAATTTATTATTATTCCTTCTAACATTAACATATGTGATAGCACCGACAAAGGACAAAGGAAGCAGATTGATTGAGAAAATGAAGAAAAAAACAACAAATCAAAAGACAATATATAAATCATTTTAAAGAAGAAAGAAAGAAAGAAATCACAATCAGCAAATGTGGTGTTGAAGTAATCAATTAAAGCAACCATATAAAAAAATACCCATTAATTAATAGTAATTAATAATAACCAGAATGGATTATTATCTAAAAGCAAATCAAATCAAATCATCAATCAGAAAATGAAAAAATACCTCATAATATTAACCCTTAAATGAGCTCTGAGCTCAATAAAAAGCTCATGCATTTGGCCAAGATCAGCAGCATTTCCATGGGAATACAAAAGGGTAAACCTCGCAAAAGGGTGTTTCCAAAAAGTAGCGACGATTTTATTGCCGGGTTTGGTATCCAACAAGTGGACGTCCATGTTTTTATCTGCAGTCACACCGGGCAATATCAACCTCCCATCTTCTTCTCTGCATATATCATACGTTGCCGGCTCCGGCGGGAAAAAGGCGAATTTCGCTGCCACATGAGACGTTACGTTTCCCATTTACCTTTTCTTTTATTTTCTTTTCTTCTATTTCCCCAAAACCTCAACAAAATGGAGATTATTGTTTAAAAAAAAAAAAGTTATCTGGTTTTAAGTAATTCCTCCCTCCTGGTTATGGGTTAATGTGTAAAGATCCTATATTAGAGGGCGAGTTGAAGATGGTGGCGGAGGTGACGGTGGTGGGTTTGGTGGTGGTGGAACAGAAACCCAGAAAATTAATATGGATTTTTGGGGACAGAGAGAGAAAAGGAAAAGTAGTTTTGTTCTATAGTTTAGAATTGATAGATGATGAATAATTAAACCTGCTTCAATTTTTTTCTTTTTTGTTTTTTAAACGTGATTTTATTTTGTTAGTATATATTTTATTTATTTATTATTAATTTCGGAAACTTAGACATGTTTTCTATTTTGAACAAAATATTATGAAAAGTACAGAGCAGAACATTGCTGAAACAACAGATTTGACCATTTATCTCTTTTGTTGACTCGATATATATAATGAGTAATGATTGAACCAACATAAATTAAAAAAAATAAGTTTATTGTGAATTGAGAATTATTAAATAGAAATGTGTAAAAATATTATAATATACTTAATAAAATTTGATATCTACGCGTTAATTATAAAAAAATAAATTAATTGTTTTTTAAGTAAAATGAAGTTGATTATTCTATTAATTATATTATAAAAATATTAAAAACAATTTATTAGCTTACAGTTTTTTTTTCTATTAATTGGATTGGACGGAAAGAGTATTAAAATATTTTTAAATGTTGCTAAAATAAATTAATAAGTATGTGTTTTGAAAACAAGTTTAAATTATAATGGGCAAAATTAAGTGTGAGAAATTAAATTTGGATCTAACTAATTTTTAAAACTTGTTCAATAATAAATTTTGGAGTAGTTTTTAGGATTTTAAATAATCAAAACACTAAGAATTATTTTGTTTAACAATCAATAAACTATTTTTTAAAATAATTTTTAGTTGTTTAAATAATATTTTATAAAAGATAATTCTATTAACGTTTAGTGTATTCGTGTGATTGTTTTTTTTTAAATAAATTTATCTGATTAAATTTTTATAGATTATCAAAATGAAAAGGACAAAAACCAATCAAACCAACTCTGTTTAGCTAATATTTTATTAAAAGCTATAATTTTATTTAATATTGGGCTATTTCTAAATACAAATATAATCATGCAACAAATGGCTTATATTGAAAACAGAGGCTACATAAATACTTTTTTTTTTGTCAATTTTGAAAGGTGAAGAAAGAGGCTACATGATGATCCTTAAAAAATCAAAGAATTAATAAGTAATTGATATAAATATAAAAATAAAAAAAAAAAAGTTAATAAAGAAAGAAAGAGGGACGGCAGATTTTTGGTCAAAGGCTGACGGAGGATCTGAGGAGAAGAGAAACAGAAAGTATTGGTGTCAGACATTCTTTCTTTCTTTCTATTGGTATAGCTTTCGTCAGCCTATTGTATGCTCATTTTCTATGTTATTTGCACATTTTATTTTAACCATAAAAATGAAATAAAATAAGAAGGTTCCCTGATATCAAGAAATCAATACCTATCAATAAACTTTTGTAAGAATGAGGATATATTTTTAGTTTTATATTAACATCAAACATTTCTTAGAATTCTTTATAAAAATAAGATTAAGATAATAATGATATGAAATAAATTAAAAATATTAAAAATTAGAAATATATTAAATAGAATTAAAAAATATATTGTTTTTTTAAAAATTATATTGTTATATTAGAAGAAAAAAAAATTAAATAGTAAATAAAAATCAAAAACCAAGAGAAGATAAGCAACGTATAAATACAAGTTAAGAGAAATAGAAATTAAACATATAAAGAAGATAAATAACATATGATTAATTTGTTATACAAGGCTTAAGTTTCAAGCCAACGCCTTCAAGCTCCAAATAAGAGTCCCACCACACCGAGAAACATGCTAACATGTAAACGCTGCTTTATTATTTTATTAATTTGAATGCGAGCAGATTCTCATCCATGCCTAAGGTGAGTCCGTCCCTGAAAATAACACATTCGAGTGTACCTATGTTTTTGCTTCATCGAAATGGCTGAAATCTGTAGTATACGAATTCTTTGGAAGTTTGGTACATCTTTGAAATACATTTAAAATGTATTTCAAAAATATTCTGTTACTATCCTTTTTAATGCCTAAAATACTCTATTTCTGTTATTATTATTAATGAAATTCAATAAAATTAAAATTTTCTTGTCTTTTTTAGAAATTGATCAGCCAACGTAAATATTGTCATTGGCTTTAGTAGAGCCTCACCTTTATAGCTCATATCCGTGGTATCCACTGCTCTGTGCAATCGATTTCAAATATAATTCTAGTCATAACTGCACAGTCCGCGGCTACTTTCTCATTGTCTACTTTGTTAATGATGAAAATATCCATATCGCTTTTCTGTTTGAATTCCTCTATTCTCAATTGAAATTGTTTGCAACGCATTTTTTGCTTGGTCGCGCAAACCCAACTTTCATGGAGATTCTATTAGCATTAGCTATGAAATTAACTAGGAATTTCAAGCTGAAGATGGTGGTTGAGTTATCCACAATTTGAAGCTAAAGAAATCAACCAAAAATCTGGTGATAGAACACCGGCAACCATGGCTTGAAGATGAAGAACTATAAGAAGATATAAGAATGACTTGAATATGAAAAATTAAATTTTCATTGTTTATGAAAGTTTATTTTTAAAAAAATTATTTATTCTAAATTTGAATTTTAAAAATTATATTTATATTCCTGTAAAAATTTTCAAAGATATAAAATATATTTACAAAGAAACTCCATTTAAAAGTTATTTATAAATTTATCATTTGCTATAATTATGTATTAGTAAAAATAAAAATTGTAATTTAGTTAATATAAATTAATTTTTTAAAATAATGCTTTAATCTGATCGGAGCAAAAATTATTTATTCCTTGAATTTTGTAAATAATAATTATTCAGTCCCTATTTTGTTAGAGAATTATGTTGTACTATTTTAATTTTATATTTGGATTTTTATTTAGTACTTCCGTTAAAAAAAACCACTAAGTAGCATTAAAAGAAAATTTTGCTGCAGTAGAAATGATGCTGAGGAAGAGAGAGTCATTTTATACTTAAATCGGACCAAGAAAGTGGCCAAAACTAGTCAGAAAACGCGTTGGAAGCAACTAATGAACAATGTCACCACAGTACTGCTAAGTCTCGTGGCCGCGCTTCTAATTGAATCTGACGAGAGTTTACATCTGCGCTTACACCATCAAAATTGCTGGCGAGAGGCGCTTCTGATTGTTGGGTGCTTCGACCAAGTTGAACGGTAGTGACAATGCTGCGGCGGTTGGAAGTAGCAGCTTTCTCATTTTCACTTTCTTTCTTTCCCTTTATTTCTCGTTTTCCCCGATCCTTCCTTCTCTTTTTTTTTTTTTTATTTTTTTGTCTTTTCCTTTATAAGTTGCGGTATTCTTGACTGACTTATTTTTCGTCAAAATAGAATGTATTAACAATATACTGATAAAAAGACCTTTTAATATTACATAAAATTGAGGGACTATAAAATAATTTTCTAATAAAATAGAAACTGAATAATTATTATATACAGAACCTAGGAATTAAATAAAATTTTTTCCATTAATTTATCTCTTTAACTTTTAATCATTTTCTCTCAATTTTTACAAAGTGATCATAGTTTATTCAATTTAAAATAGTTAAATTATTTACGTAATTAAAGTAAAAATAATAGTTAAATGGAGCTAAGGTGGAGGATCGAGAAAATTAATTTTTTTAAATTTAGTATCGTTTGATCCAAGTTAATTTTAATTTTTAAATGAACCAATCTGAAATCCAACTTCGAATTCAAATATTAAACAAACTAAATTTGAACCAAAATAAATAGTTTCAAATTGTTGGATGAATTTTTATAAAATTATGTTGTTTTGAAGGGATCCTCATTTAGTTTGGTCAAATGAGACCATTCGTCTACCTTGAATTTTTAGGAAAAATTAAAATAATAAGATAATTTTTAGATAAAAGAGGCCAATCATTTAGAATTGATAGTGTGAATATATAACTCTACTCATTCAATTTCAATTATAACTCTTTCACATCTGTACAGTTGGCGGTTGTTGTCTCATCGTCTCCTTTGTTAATGATAAAAGTAACTCCATATCAGCTCTTTGTTTGGATTCCTTTTTTTTTGTTTGGCAATTGAAACTCTTACAGTGCATCATCCTTTGCTTAGTCGCACAAACCCAAATTTCAAGGAGATTCTATTAGCATTAACTATGAAATTAACTAGGAATTTCAAGTTGAAGATGACGGTTGAGTTATCAACAATTTGAAACTAAAGAAATCAACCAAAAGTCGTGTGATGGAACATCGGCAACCAAGATGAAGAACTACAAGAAGAGGCAAACCTCACTTGATGAAAAATTAATTTTTCATTGTTTATAAAAATTTATTTTTTAAAAAAATTATTTATTCTAAATTTGAATTTGTAAAATTAAATTTATATTGTTATAAAATTTTTCAAAAATATAAAATATATTTACAAAGAAACTCCATTTAAAATTTACTTATAAATATATTTCATTTATAACATGAATCATTTGTTATAATATGTATTAGTAAAAATAAAAATTCTAATTATGTTAATATAAATTAATATTTTAAATAATGCTTTAATCAATTTATCTCTTAAACTTTTCCCATCATTTTTTTCTGAATTTTTTTTTTTATAAAATGATCATACTTTATTGAGTTTGAAATAGTTAATTATTGTAGCATCTTGCTAATCGAATTATTTCATTTTGCATATAGAGTCGGTTCGAGTTGAAGCCAAAGTTGGTTTGAACCGTTTGAGCCAGATATGATGCTGGCTGTGACTCTAATCTTGGCCACAAACCAGAATGAAGACTTGAGGATGACTTGCTCTTCTTTGGTTATGAATGCTTGCGTTTTATGTTGGTTGTTGTTGCGTTTTTTGGTGACAGAATGGAAGCCTCTAAGCTAGGGGTTCTTCTGGCACAAGTGGCACGTGTGTTGTTACCCTACATATAAATAGCTTTCTACTGAATATGAGAGGTCACTTTTCTGTTTTCGTTTTTGCCTGTACAGTTTGTAACTCTCTCTCTGGTTCCTCTTTTCTCTCTTCTCTGTCAATTATCTTCTTCTGGTTTATACCTTGATTAAAGCCTTTTTTGGCTGTGAGATTGGTATGTATATGTGTGTAAGATAGGTAGAATCTCTGTGCATGTTGAGATTCTTAGAAGGAGAGAAATTCTGAGAGTTATCATTCTA
>CANUEY010406197.1:0-14902 GCA_948099555.1 Croton setiger
AGTCATAGTACAGACATGCTTTTGTGATACATGATGAATGTCTTGACACATGTATAGCATGTCATGTTTGAGCATACCCATGGTATAGAGAATGACATGATTATGTATGTCATTATAGTTTAATATATTATATGTCATATGTCATACATGCATGATTCGAATGACATGTTTATGTATGTGTTATATATAATAAAGACATTAACAGATTTAAGAAGAGAATGCAACATGTTATATGTGTTTTAAAAAAAAAATGGCATGTTTTGTGACGTAAGAGTATAAGTAGAGGTTGTTACAAGGTCCTTCCGCCTAAATTGAGTTTAGAAAATTATTATTTGGCCCTTAAAGTTACTATTGGACTTCAATTAAGTCCCTGAAAACTTTAAAATTTATACAATTAAGTTCTTCCGCCCAAATTAACTTTCGTATATTTTAACCCCTGAACTTGCTGCCAGACTTCAATTGAGCCCCTTAAAACTTTGAAAACTGTTTAATTGATTCCTTTTTGGTTTAAATTGAATTTATTTTTATAGTTTGAACTAATTGGCTAATAAATTGAGTTAGATAATTATAGATATTGTTAAATATAGTTAGTACATGATAAATTAAGTTTTGAAAATGTATTTAAATGGTATTTTTAATTATTTTTAATATATAAAACATATGTTATAAGTTAAAATTCAAAGAAAATAAGATTATTTTATAATGAAACCAAATTAACTAAAAAGAATAAATATTTAATCATGCATCATGTCATATGTGAATTGTTTGTATGATAATTTGAATATTTGTTATGTTATATAATATAGGAGCATTGAGTGTAAGAGGGGGATGAGGTAAATAACCCGAGACCCGATCTAGCTTTCAGTTGTGAGACAAGTGTAAACTTACTTGTTTTGTTTGTGAATTGAGATAATTATGAAATGATGATTTATATTGTAATTGAACTGTTTGGACCGGTACTGAAGCCCGATCACATGATTTATGTGATAATGATTATTTACGATGTTTAAATTGTTTAGACCGGTATTGAAACCCGATCAATTGAGTTATTTGCTTTGAATATATGATAATTGAACTATTTGGACCGGTATTGAAGCCCGATCATTTCGATTCATTGGAAATTTAATATGTGATTTGATCTTTGAGTGATGACGGACAAATCCAATTCCGGACTTTTCGATTTTTTTAAACCGAAAAGATAAAAAGGTAAGTTTTAAAGTGATAAAACATTTTTGTGGATCGGTGCCGACCTAGTCGGTCTTAAAAACATTTTTACGAGTTGCCACCCTTCGGGAACTGGTTTTCTTTTTAAGAAAATTAAACCAAATTTTATTTTTGAAAAGTTGACTCCGTTTTTGGATAAAGCAAGTCTGAACCAAGAAATTCCGAGTAAGAGGGTTAGGTACGTTAGCCGAAATTTCATTTCGACTAACGCCCGGATATACCGGCCTCTCAAACCAAAAACCGGTTTCCAAATTTTAAGTCAAGTTAAATTATTTCTGAAAAGCAGCTAGTGATGTTCCTAAACGGTGATTAAAATCGTTTGCGCAAAACACAAATAAGAAAGCAGTAAATTACAAAAAAGTAAATGCGGAAATTAAAATACCCCTTAGAGCTAATTATTCTTTTTCCGATTCCGGAGAAAATAATTACAATGCGGTCTTAAAAAATTACATTCTACCTAATTTAAACCCAAACACCAAATTTAAACAAATCTAAGCAATTATGGAAAATCACAAAATGGTCCTCCAAAATATGAAAATTTGTAAACAAGTCCCTAATTTGTGGAAATCAATAATTCAAACCATAAAACATGCTCAATCAAGTAATCAATCAACCAAACATGTAAAAACAACATTTAAAAGCAAATCATTGCAAAATTACAATTTAGTCCTTATATTCTTGAAAAATTTCAATTTGGTCCTTATTTTCAGGATTTAACCAAACAGGTCCTAATTTATACCAATTTGACTAAATAATTAGCAAAACATGCAAAAACACCCAACACATGCCAAATCATGTACAATTCCAAGCCCTTAATTTTTCAAGAAATTACAATTCTACCCCTATATTTCAAATATCTTCAGAATTGGTTCATTTCATAACATGCCAAGAAGATTGATCCTAAACACATAGCATTTGTCAAACAATTCATGATTTCTTATAAAGTTACAAAACAACCCCATAACAATGTCCAATTACCAAAATGGTCATTGTTGCATGTATAATGCTCCGATCATACAATCTACACAGCAGTAATATTAAAATGGCAGTAACAACAGGCAGTCAAACCATAACAGAAATGATACAGCAGCCATGAATATCAAGCCTAGTCTAAACCAGTTTCATGCATTCTTATATATGACACTTCATACAAATGTTTCTATCCTGCACTTAACCTTTAACCCATGAGGACCAACATTGATCTTAAATACACAAAACACAGAAGATAAACATGTAACTCAGAAAGCAGAAATGTTTGAGACCTCAGCCAAGAGAAATAGAAATAGTTCAGCAATATATATTTCTCAAAGATCATGTAAATCAGCAAGTTAAGTGGAGGAACTATTTGTTTAAGAACTATGAGCCAAATATAGCAAACAGATTGGAACAAACTAATAACATGGTCACCCAATGTAAATACCAACTGAGAGCGAATTGAGACAAACAGACTAACATCAACAAACACTAACAGTGAACCAAGTTTTCATCCAGACTGCATTCACCCATTTTTCAAACAGGATATAACTCAATTACTAATACACATAAAAGAATGAGACTCTGGAATATTAGCATGAAATAACAGATTGAGATGTTATGCAAGGATCAGGGCTCACACCCATTTTCACCAACAAGCTATCCATCATATAAACAAAAACCTTAAAATAAATACCTAGATACAAAAAGGTTCATGGCATACCAGATCATTTCACAAGAAAACAGATTAAATGATAAACTTAAATGTTCATTATCAAGGGGAACTTGAATCAAACAGAAGCATTATGAAAGGGAATAAGATCAAAAGAACTTAAACTCAACAACACCACCACACAAATCCATCATATCTTCAGTAAACCAATTCAAACAAAACATAAATAAAAAAGGGATTGGCACTAAAAGAACAAACATAAAAGCAGAAATCATCATCCAACAACTAGTCTGGTTCCCAGACTGCTCCAGTCATATTCAATGGACAAATTGAAATTTAAAATAAGTAGTTAAGTTAAATGTACCTCAGAATTTGCCAATTTGCAATACAGAATTCCAGTTCCTTAACAGCTCCTTAGCTCAGTTTCAAAATCGAAAACAGAAAAGAAATAGAATTTTTTATTGATTCTCCAATTCAAATCAAGTTTTGAATGGAGAATCAAACTAGTTTTCTTTTAACAGAAATTGAATAAAAAACTCTAACCTAGCTCTCAATTTCTAATTTCTCCAGGAAGCTTCTTGATCCACTCTTCAGCTAAAGATTCTCTCGAACGCTCCTCCCTCTTCTGGGATGCTCCTTCTCTTTTTATCCCTCTCTCTCTTGGCCTCGCCTGGACGCGTCCGCTTCTGCTTCTTTTTTTTTCTTCCTCTCTCCTACCTTCACGTAACCATTCTGTTACGCCTTGAAGAGATCTGCTGCAGTCGATTCTATTTTTGCTTTTACTGCCTTCGTCTTCTACCAACCTTCTGTGTCGTCCTCTTCTTCCTCTCTGTCTTTTGTGTTCTTGTTCTTCAATTCGATCTGCTTCCAATTTCATTCACTTTCTGTTTCTTCTGTCGCTACTTCATTTCTTCTATTTTCTTGTTTTGTTTTTTTTTTTGAACAAAACGACGTTTAAAGGTTGATTTGCTACGTTTTGACTTCTGAATCCAGCATAGATTTAAATCTTAAATCGAACCTATTCTGGTTCGGTTCACACTTACTTCTTTCTTCTGTGTTCACCCTTCTTGTTTCCAGAATTCTTCTTTTTACCCCATCAACTTTCTTCTCCGTTCCAATTGCATCCTTCCTTCCTTCCTTCCTTTTCATTTTCCAATTTTTCTTTCTTCTTTTATTCTTCTTCAATTTCATCATTCTTCTTATTTTCTCCAAATTTCTCCTTTTTCTTATTAAATTCAAAATTTTTCTTAAAAATTAAAATTAAAACTCAAATTAAATATTATTTTTAAATCATATTCTCATTTTTTAAAACTAAAAACAAAATTAAATTTAAACAAAAGGACCATTGAATTAAATTAAACTCTTTTTTTATTTTCTTTTTCAAATTTCTTTAAAATCACAAATTAAAAATAGAAAGACTCAAATATATTTTTTTTAGAGAAAAGGGATTTTTGAATTAAATTTGAGCACAAGAATATCTGGAAATCATAAAAGAGCTGAGCTATTTGGAACTCTGGAGATCTCGTCAAGCTTTAGGCATATTATCATCATTGGTACTTTTTGGGACAAAAATTAAGCGTCAACATTGAGTCAGTACTGAAATACAACCAATTGACTTATTGAGATTTATTATTTGAAATAAATACTTGTTTGGACTGATATTGAAGCCCGGTCATTGGATTATATGGAATATTGTGATAAATGTATATAAGTCGTACAAGTGCATTCTTACAGGACCTAATTAAAGCTATTGTGACCGTCTTGACTAGTATTTGCAAATTTCACGAAAGAAATTTACGGGTCTCTATATGAATTGACGGATGGACCTTTGAGTCAATATATGGTTACAGATGGACCTACGGGTCAATATATGAATATGAAATGACTTATGAATCATTTAGGTCTAGTTTTTTCTAGTGACCTATGAATTATTTAGGTCTAGTATTACTGGCCAGTTATCGTCACATGTTATGTGAAATTCCCGAGGCGGTACTTGGTTTGATGGATCACAACGAAACTAAATGGAATTCTATGATATTCGCATCTGCATATTGTTATGTTTTAACTATTATTATGAGGATATGATTTATGGGGTTTTAATTGTTATATGAAATTGATTCATTTGAGACTAGTGAATTTCCGGTCATATATATAAATATTGTTACTGGCAGCCAATTGTATTTGTTATATGGAATTGTATGGTATTATTGGTTATATTAGTTTTGACTTATAGAGTAAACAGAATAATATAACATAGAAAATGGTATATTGTTGTATGTATCTATTGTTATAGATTTATTGCAAATATTGGTCAAGTCAGTTACAGCTCGCAAGGTAAACGGAATCCTATGAAATAAGCTTGCCATCGAGAGGTTTGGTTTATGACTTTGAATTGTGATTTATTATCTTGTTTTATATTTTTAGTTTATACTTGTTAAGTATGCAACTCATCAACTTGCAATTTTATGATTTCAGGTTTTGTTTGGCAATTGACAGCATCAGTTCCACCTTCTTTCTACTCGAGTCGGTTAGCTGAAGTCTAGGATCTCTCTCCCTTGCATTTCATCATTCTTTTAATCCTATCATATAGATTTATGTCATATGGTTTGTAAATTATTAATAAGGCATGTAACAATTGATATAAAGGTTATATGGCATGTCATATGTATAGTAGTTGTTATTGTTTGCATATAGGTGTATAATTTATAAAATTATAATTGTGGCTTATTATATTTGGTATAGGGGTTGTAGCCAAGATGATATATAGTATGTCACGTGTATACAAAAATGGTCTGTTTTAATGACGCATATAAAATATAGGTTGTTACACACTTTGCTGCTTATATGAAAATAGATTATAAGTTAATGACTCGTCAACTTGTTTTCAAGTTAAAGTTCTTAAAATAAGCTTATGAGTATTGCTAAACACCCTTGTAGCCATGTTAGGGTTTGTTGAATGTTAAGGAAATTTGAAAGGGGAGCCACCTATGCTATTTAAAGGGATAAAAAGATATGGCCTGGGTGCATGGGCTCGCATTGAAGCTTGAGTCGTACACGACTCGATGGTTACTCGCTCTATATGAAGTTTTTGTTCAGGTGAGGCACCGCTGCATTTCTGGCATAACGAGCATGTGTTTTGGCTTGAAATTCATGCATTTTGAGTGTGCTTGCATTTTAGCCTGCTTGTTGTGTGTATGTTTAAGTCGTTGAAGAAATTTGGATTTTTTTGTCACCATGAAAGGCTTTCCATTGTCTAAATTAGCTATCAGCAAATATAGCTGGTAGCAAATTATTGTGAAATTAGGTTTTCATTCCTTATGATTTAAGGACTTTTTAAATCTAGAAACTAGTTGATCCATGTGAGAATCTAAGGAAGAACCTAAATGTCGGCTTTTTTCCTCTTTTAGTCTCCAAAGACTTAACTAATTTTGATGGTTAAATTTGAAAGGGTGGTATTGGTTTTTTTTTTTTTGATAATATAAAAGTGCTTATATGTTAAAATAATTGAAATGCAAAACATCCAAAACAATAGCAGGAGAGACATCAATTTGTAAAGTTAGAAACTGAACTAGCAACTTGAGTTAGACCATGAGTGCATTGGTTAATTAATATAAAGGTTTGAGTGTTTTAGAAACAAAATTCAATCTAGGGTGCTAACGTTTATTTACGCAAAGTTTAGGGTGATGTGGTAAAATAGGCCCTCTTGGATTCTAACCTGTAACATCCCTCTCTCTTCTCGAAGTATTTGAGAAAAAATAAAATTATTAAAAATCACTTTATTCATGTTTGGATTATAAAATATACTTGAATTTAATTTTGGCAGAAATATTATTTTGATCTATATTTTGCAAAATTAAATTAATTTTTCCCCATATTTTATATAATAATTTGTTTTGTCTCCATATTTTAGAAAATTATATTTTGTTATTTTTCACCAAAAATTTTGATGAAAATTAGTAAGACATGACTCATTTGAATAATTTATTTATATTGATTGATTAAAATAATACTTATTTTTTAAAATAACCGAAAGATAATATGTTAAACTGAATGATTTTTTAATTTTTAATAAATATATGTTGTTTCAGTAAAACAAAATTCATATGAGATATAATTTGTTAATTTTTATTAAATTTTTTGGCAAAAATAGATAAAATAATATAATTTTTTTTAAATGTGGAGATAAAATAAACTATTATATAAAATATAGATACAAATTAATTCAATTTTTTATAGGGATAAAATTATATTTTTCCTTTAATATTTAAATACATTATTATTTGTTTAGAAACAATTATATTTATTGATTGATTTAAAAGTGAGAACACTGTGTGAAAACCATATCAAATTATAAAATTGAAATGGATGATTGAACATTGCCTCCATTTGGGAAATGCCAATTTGGCATGAAAATGAATTGACGAATAAGAAACATGTGATCTGGCAAATGTCAATTTATATTAGGCAAGATAGAAGGAATCAATTTGGAGAGTGTGTGTGTGTGGGGTAGTTTTTGGCTTCTTGTAAGAAGTAGAAGCTTTGAAGTAAGCTCTCAATATCTGTTTGTCCGTATTTTGCTTTTCCTTTTCGAAGAAAACACTGGAAGTTTCTCTTCTAATAATTCAAGGTAACCCATTCAACCTTCTACTACTTCCTTTTCTTACTGTTTGATCCGTTGCTTTAAAGCTTCTAGTTTATGATTTTTTTTTTTTTCTAATAAAAGCTTCTTAATCTTTTGTGTTTACGAATTTGTTGTTCAATCTTATCTTGATCTATTTGTTAATTTCTTTTTCTTGTTTGGTTCCTCGGAAATTAAAAGAAAATTATCTAAATAGTACTTTACTTATATTTATATGCGTCTATTGATTTCCGCGGAGGGAATACAAATTGGGTTTGGAAGGTGAAACAGTCAGATATCTTTATTTGAAGGATTTATCAGTCGCTGGGCCAAACTATTTTTGCTTAACCATTTGCTTTTGGTGTATCATTTCAGAGAATCTATTGTTATGGAAATTCTTACTTTCAGTACAGCAACCTGTCATCATGACTCGAATTTAAGTTGGAAATTAGCTGGGAAAAGCTCAAATTCTTGTAAATCAAAGGTTCCTGCTCCTGCAAAACCTCAAGTTTTCTGTGCTAGAATTGATCACCGAAGTGGGTCACTTAGATTTTCTAATGTTCATAATAAGCTCTTTTTAGGGAAACCTGGTCAAGGGGATTATGGTAGGTTGTTTAATGCCACCGAGAGCTCCAAGGTTGTTGGCTTTAAGGTTTTGAGCAGCAACTATAATGACACTTATGTAATTGATGGGGATGAGGGGTTTGAAGGAATTTCAAGAACTGGTGAATCAACTACTAAGATTTTGATTCCTGGGTTGCCTGATAAATCTAAGGGTGAACATGTTGCTAAAATCAAAAGCTGTTTTTGGAAATGGAAACCTAAACTTAATGTGCATTATGAGAAAGCTGGGTGTGAAAATGTGAAATCTCCACCGCTTCTGTTTCTTCCTGGTTTTGGTGTCGGTTCCTTCCATTACGAGAAGCAATTGAAGGATTTAGGCCGGAATTATAGAGTGTGGGCAATTGATTTTCTTGGGCAAGGCATGTCCTTGCCACTTGAGAATCCCACTCCACTGTTGAAGGAAGGGGCTACCTTAGAAGGAAAGCAATTTTGGGGATTTGGAGATGAAGCGGAACCATGGGCCAATGAGCTTGTTTATTCCATGGATTTATGGTGTGATCAAGTGCGGTGTTTTGTAGAAGAGGTACTTCCTGTTTTATTTGGGTGCTCTATTTCAATATCTAATGGGCATGTTCTGAAAAATGGGTAAATATTATGTGCTTTATTGAATTTCTTATTCATATATGTTTAGTTTGTGCATCCCTCCTTTGCATGACCCCTTGTCCTCCTCTCTTTATTTGTGCCTCTGACATGAAGGTGCAGCCTTCTTGACATAGCTTTTTGCATATGCTGAGCAAGTGTGGATTTAGATGTAGGAAGCTTGATTAAATGTTCAATCTTATGCTGTGCTTGATGCTCCATACATAACTTGCAATAATGTTTGTAATTGATGCTCAAAAGCAACACGATACAAAATAGAAATATTATTATCTACTTGTAAAGAGCCATTATAAACTTTTAGTGAGTCAAAATTCTGGCACATCGTTTATACTGATTGGTTCATCATAAAAATTGATGCAACTTTCAATGGGTACTTGATTTGAGTTTGTATGGATGGAAACTTTATTGAGGCGGGGCATTAATGTGTGATTTGTTATTATGCACTTAGAGAAGTTTTCTTCTTCAAAGACTGCATTGCAAAGAAAACTCTATCTCCTCCATTATCATGAACTGTAGAAAGTCTCTGAAATGTTGACATCCAAATGAAAATTACAGTAGCGTTTAGTTGTTAATTTGGGTTGGTGAGATTGTTGGTAACTATAATATTGGGCAGCAAGTACCATCACCAATACTGTAATTTACTGTGATGAAGCATGCAAAGGTTAAAACTGAAAAACTCAACCAAACTTATCTAGTTCTCTTTTTAATATAAGAACCATATTATTTAGTTTCTGCCCAAAGGCGAGACTGAAGAACCAAACTGTCTGATTTGATTTAGTTCTGGATAGAGCTGAGTTCAAAATCAATTCATAAATTGAAGGTATTTTGGATTTTGGTTTTCAGATTTTATCAGTTCCATCTGATTACATATCCCAAAGTGACGAGAGAGTTATATCTCACCCCATCAATTGAATAATCTCAGCCAAGAATTAGGGGTACCAATAATTTTGAAGCATATCTATGACCAATCTCTTTGTGGCCACCTTGTAAAAACCATTGAGATGAAGCACAATAAAAATGGTTTTACTGTTTTAGCAATAGCATATATTGAGATTTTTTATTTGTGGAAAATAATTTACTGTTTTACAGGTAATTGGAGAACCTGTTTATATTGTGGGGAACTCACTAGGAGGTTTTGTGTCGCTATACTTTGCAGCAAGCAACCCTCAATTGGTAAAAGGTATTACTTTGCTAAATGCAACCCCCTTTTGGGGATTTCTTCCTAATCCTGTAAGATCACCAAGGCTAGCAAGGATTTTTCCGTGGTCTGGAACATTTCCTCTACCTGCAAGTGTGAGGAAGCTAATTGAGTTCTGGTAAGCTATGTTTTTTAGCACTATTTGCAATTTTGCATCAGTCCATGCATACTTGTGCTGCTGTAAATATAGAAAATCTCTCCATATCATCTTTTTTAAAAAATAAAGCATATTTTGCTTGTCACAAACTGTGGTTAGTTCGCTTGATGCATTTAGGGGACCTTTTCTATATTAATCCAAAGAAGCTGCTGTCTTATGCATACTTATCTTTAAAATAAATTTTGTTCAGCTGGCAGAAAATAAGTGATCCCAAAAGCATAGCCGAAGTACTTAAACAAGTTTACGCAGATCATTCTACAAATGTTGACCAAGTGTTTTCTCGTATTGTCGAGACTGCTCAACATCCTGCAGCTGCTGCTTCATTTGCTTCAATTATGTTTGCACCTCAGGGTCAACTATCATTCAGAGAATCTTTAATGCAGTAAGTAGTGCACAGATGTAACTGCTGCTAATATGTGAGAGGTATATATACATGGTTTCTCATATGTGTGTTCCAGGTGTAAAATGAACAATCTTCCAATCTGTCTGGTGTACGGAAAAGAGGACCCATGGGTGAAGCCCATCTGGGGTTTGCAGGTGAAGCAACGGGTGCCCGAAGCTCCTTATTATGAGATCAGCCCAGCTGGTCACTGCCCTCACGATGAAGTGCCGGAGGTATGGAGCATGCTTGCTTTGATTGTGCTGAAAATCATGTTTTAGTTGTTTGCATATGGTGATAATGTTAAGGCATGCAGGTTGTAAATTACTTGATCCGGGGATGGATCAACAACATTGAATCTGGTGGTTCTATTGCACTACCATTGATCGATCATAGCGACGGTAATGCCAATAGCATTTGTAGGGACATGGAATTTACAAAACAAGGAACAAGAAAATCAGTGAAAGTCCGATTTTTTGGATCAAGGTTCTCCGTTTGGAACTGGTTTAATTTTGACATCACCTCTCCTATTGCAAAATTGGAAACATAGAAACCAACCTATTTGAAATACAGACTTGTATATACAATTCATTGTTGTATATGATGCTAATAGGACTTTCTTTTCTCCAACTTATATATTTTAGGAAATTTGTAGTAAATGTTATATTTTAGCAACTTAATATATGCTAAATGTCATATTGTTTTCAAAATATTAAGTAAATATTATATTTTTTTGATTATCAAGTAAATGACATATTGTAGCTTTATAAATACATATATCTATCCATACCATCGATAAAAGAGAGAATAGAGAGAGTGAGAGGGAAACATTTTCTCCAATGTTCCTACTACTGAAACTTTCAATTTACTAAATTATCTTTTAAATTTTGAATTTAATTGGTTGAATTTTAATAACAAATAATTTATCTTTCCCCAAAATTTTCAAATTGTAATTTTGAATTTATTATATTATCTTTTAAATTTTGAATTTTATTGTAAGTAATTTTTTTGATAATTTAGCATTGCAAGTTTTTTTCATTAGCGAAATCTAATAATAATAATTTTTACTAATAAAATAATTAAATTATTTTGAAAATAACATTAAATCAATTTATAAATAATGTATTTTTTTCTATAATTATATAAAAACTAAATAGATAGAATTTTTTTTCAAACATTATAAATTTTGGTTGGAATGTTTTGAAAATATAATATTTATTAGGGAAAATTAGGATTTTCTCCCTAAATTCTACATTCTTCATGTGTTTTTATCATCTTTCCATTTATTTTAACCACTATTTCCATTAAAATTCTGGCAAAAATACCAAATTAACCAGATTTATTATTTTAAGGAAATTACAATTTCCTCCCTGTTTTTTGATATATTCGACAATTTTCTCCCGTATTTTTAAAAAAGAATATTTTTTCACCGTGTTTTTAATTTGGTCCAACGATTTTGCCCTTCTGTTAGAATGTCAATAATATTCCATTAAAAATGGGTCAATTTTATAATTATCTTATAAAAAAATAAATTTATTTTATTAAAAAAATAAATTTATTTATTTTTTTCGAGAACGGACCATCGATCATCTTCTTGCTTTGGCCTTATTTTATTAAAGAGTCTTTTGCTTGCATTTTCACGTAGGAGAGAACATAATTAGTTGATAAGATAAAGTCAACGCAGGAAGATGATCGGCGGTTCGTACTTGAAAAGATTAAACAAACTTATTTTTAAATTTTTAATTTATTAGAATAATAAAATAATTTAAAAGTGACTCATTTTTACAATAAATTAGTAAAGTGACTCATTTTTAATAGAAAATTGTTGACTTTCTAACAGAAGGGGAAAATTGATGGACGAAATTAAAATACGAGGAGAAAATCGTATTTTTTTAAAAATACGGGGGAAAATCGTTAAATATGTCAAAATATAGGGGGAAAATCATAATTTTTCCAACCTAATGTTAATTTGGTTTTTTTTTCCAGAATTTTAATAGAAAAAAGGCTGAAATAAATGGAAAGATCAAATCGTTTGGGATAAAAATGCGAAAGAAAATTGTTAAATATAGTAAAACTCAAATTTTTCTTGTTATTATATATTTAAAATTTTTCTATAAATATAATTCTTATACCTAGAACCGGGCTTAAAAATTAAATCTTAAATTATAAATTTTTATATTTAAGCAAAATAATTTGTAAAAAAAATTAATTATTTATAAAAGAGAAAATGTCATTATTAACTTTTTTTACTGGCTATTTTAAAAGTTTCAAGATTATAACTATTAATTCAATTATATATTCTTTTAATTAAATATTCACATTTTTTATATTTTTTTTATTAGAACATATTTAGTCAACTAAAATATAAATTAATTGAAAAATTTCATAATTTAATTAAATATTACACATGCAAGTAAATTAATTTATTTCTTAAGAAAATCAAATATCAAAAACTATAATATGTTGTTTATCAAATCTGCGAAGAATTTTTCATGGCAATTATTTAATTAAAAGAAATTATTATGAATATGAAGAATTTTAAATTTAAATAATAAGACAATATTGATTTAATATGGGAAATTATATATTTTTATTAATTTATTTACTTGATGAATAAATTTAGATAAATAACATGTATTAAAATAAAAAATTGTATATAGTATTTTCATAAAAATTACAAGAAAAGCAGTAAAAGCTCTTTTAAGTAAATAAAATACAAAAGATGCATATATAATATTTGTTAAAATTTTATTTAAATTATTTCAGTATTTTAATTATTTTAAATTTTTTTAATATTCATGTATTTACATTTTATTTGTTAAATTAGAATAAAATTTGTAAAAATATTTTATATTGATTAATATTTAATTAATTGTCAAGAATATATAAGTAGTATAAAAAATATATATTTTTCTTGTAACAATACTATAAAGTATACCTTTTCAAAAATAAAAATAAAAATTACAAAAAATATACAAATAAAAAAATTTAAAAATATAAAAATAATTAAGATAAAAAAAATATACAATTTGTACCTGACACAAGTATTTACGTGCAACACATGTATTAAAAAAAAAAAAAAAAAAAAAAAAAACTAGTCTTAACTGTAAATGAATGAATGAGTGGCCAACATTTCTACCTAAAATGTTTCCATTAACATGTTTAATTTACTCTAACTAAATTATATTTTTAATTTTCAAAATGATTGGTTACATTTTGAATGACAAATAAAATTTTCATAATTAAGAAGAAAAATTAATATTTATTATTTGAAATTAAATAATAAAAATCATATCATCATTATTATAATAATTATTTTAAATTATATATAATATTTTAATTGTTAATTAAAAACTAAATTAATGTTTATAATTTAAAATTAAATAATACATATAATAACATATTCATGATAATATTATTTTTACAATAATTCTATTACTTGCAAAAGTAACAATAGTAAAAATAGAATAATTAGATTGACTGAAAATTTTCATTAAAATAATTTAATAATAAAATATTGAGAAAAACAAACTTTTCTATGATGATGTGATTATTTTGTATTTTTGCGATTAGATTAACTTTATATAATGAGGTTATGGATTTTTTTTTTTAAAAATATATTGAACGTTGAAATAAATTATTTTATTTGTAATGGGAAAAAATTTAAAAAATATATTCAAAATTCTTAAACTACTAATAGATATTAGAAACGAAAATTTTTTATAATTTTTATTTTCGGAAAAATGTATTCTAATTAAGTGAGAATATAAAATTTATCAAATTAATAGTTGAAAATATAAACAAAATGTTCTCTTAAAATTTATAAATAATTATAAATAGTTAATAAATTATTTTTTAAACTTATCGAATATAATTTAACATTTTTTTTATAATTTATTTTAATGACTGTAATAATTACAAAAGTTATGATAATTCATACAAAAATTATATATATCTTTAAAACAACAATAAAAAGCATATACATAAAATAATAAAGTAAATATCAATAAAAATACATAATATATAAAATGAGCACCATCTAAAATATATAAAAACTAATGACATTTTGATAACATATCATTAACTTAACAAATCATTAGCATAAGTGGCAATATGTGGGAATTTTTAATGAATTGTATTTAATTTATTAAACTTTCAACTTCTTATAATAGTATAATTCAATATTATTTTATATTAAATTAATAATATCAATAGTAAATTTATTTGTTAATAATATTGAGACACCCCGAACCAAAACCCTACGTCAACCGACGTCATTTCATGCATTTATTGATTTTTCATTAAAATGCATCATGATTTAACTTGATTAATAAGTTAACTATGGATTATATGAATTACATTGGATAAATTATGGTTTGAATAAGAGAAACAAGTTATGTTATAGGCTCGTTTGCCGTCGAAAGACACAAACGGAGCTAATTAGGGTTTTCGGACCC
>CANUEY010406493.1:0-15381 GCA_948099555.1 Croton setiger
ATATATGTGGTTAACACCATAACAAGTTTGGGAAGCCATTTTCTCTATTTTTGGAATAAGTAACAAAATAATAGGCTAATTTAATGCAAAACAATCATCATTTTGGTTAAACAAATGTTATTTTTTTAATAACCTTATTATCAAACATCTAACTACTGACACATCCACAAAATAAGACAAAAGAATAAACATATTTTATATTTATTCCTTATATTTCCCAACTTATTATTATTATTATTATTATTTAATTTTTGTTAAATAATTAATCCAATGATGTTCTAGAATTTGTTTAATTTATAGAATCTATATATTAAATAATAATTTTGAAGTTAAATTTTATCTAATTTTAATTTAAAAATATAATATTATTATACTTTTCAAATAATCATTCGAAAAATAAAAGAAAAAATACTCTTAAAAAATAAAAGAAAAATAAAATCAATTTGAGGAGATTGAGGGACTAAATAATATTTTATTTTTAAAAATTTGAAATAAGGGTGTGAAAATCCAAAACTTAAAAGGACAAAAATGTAAAATTTTCAAATTCAAAAACATAAAAAAAAAAATTAAAAACTAAAGGGCAGTATCGTGATTATCAAAATGTTTTATCCATCCACCCCACCTAAAACGAGAATAAAAAAACCCGATAAAACGTAGTCTTTAAGCGAGAGAAAACACCATACCCGACCCGAACTGACCCAAAACCCATTTTACAGTTGTCCTCTTCTCTCTAACAAAGCGAAAAAATCCCATAACCTCTTTCTCCTCCATTTCTCAAACAAGAATCCTCTCTTTTTCTCTCTCCTCACCTTCTTCACCAAATTTACTTTTTCGTCCTGCATTTTTCTTCTTAATTACACCTCAATGCCAATCCTCCTCATCTTACCTTACCTTAGCTTTCTTCTTCTTCTCCTTCCTCTTCTACCTTCACGTTTCACCTCTTTCTCTCTCTAGAAATTTCTCTTACTAGAAAAATTTCTGCTTCTTCCTTTTTGCAGCAATGGAGGATTCATATCAGCTCGTTTCGGATTTTTCTTTGTTCTGGTTTTTACTTTCTTCAAGCTAAGCTGAGGTTTTTGTATCTTTGTTTTTTTTTTTGGCTCTGTAGAGAGAAGCGGAAGTGAAATGCCGCCATTGAAGACGGATTTTTGGATCTGATTCTGTTGTGGAAAGTAGTTTGTAGAATAGAAATTTAACATTATTTAGGTTTTTTTTTTTTTGGTGGTTGAAGTAGTGAGCTGGAAGCTAAGTTAGGTTTTAGGTTTTGTTTGTTCTACGTGTTCGATCTGTGGATTTTTGGGAGTATTTTATTTTAGATTCGCGGAAATGAATCGTAGTTTTAGGGCTCAAGACTCGCAAATGCAAATGGCTGCAGCGGCGGTGAAGCAGAGGCAACAATTAAGAGCGTCAATGATGAAGGAGAAGGAAGAAGAGTTAGCTTTGTTTTTGGAAATGAAAAAGCGTGAGAAGGAACAGAATAATCTCCTTCTTCTTAACAACTCTGAAGATATTGATGCACCTTTAGGTATGTGTTTTATGATGCTTTGCTTTGTTTCTAAATTTAGGTTTTTGTGGCTTGATCTGTTTTGTGCCACTTGATTGAAATTAATAAACTTTGTGATTAATTAGGCGTTAATAAGGTTTAAACTAATTAACATTTTTGTATTTAAATTTTGGTAATTTCTTTTGGCAAAAATTGCAGGGTCCAGACACGGTACTTCTCCTATATTTAATATTTCATCCACACCAACGCCTGCACGAAAACCCAGTGGAGCTGATGATTTTCTGAACTCTGAGAATGATAAAAATGACTATGACTGGTAATTACAAGATTTTTTTTCTTTTAAAGAAGAAATTTTTACTTGATTCAAATGGTTTGTTTAAATCTTTTTTGAGGTCGTAGTCATTATGGGGTCAATAGAGATTTGTATTAAAACAATGGTGCTGGACCTCTCATGTCATGCTTTAGGAAAATGAAGCTTTTTGTTTTTGTTGTCAACTTTTAGTATTTTCTTTTAGCTCCTTTCTATCATAAAGGGGATTTCGAAAGTTGATGCTACTGCAAGCTGTTAGTGTTTCATAGTGTTGAAAAGAGGGGAAAGAATTGTCATGATATGTGGTGGTAACATGTGCTGCTGTTGAATGCTGAATAAGCCTCATGGATGTGGATTGATTACAACTTTGAAGATAACTTTTTATGCAGCAACATTGCATACCTTGCATTTGGTTGAATAAATACTTTTTCTGAACCTGATTTACTTCTTAGTATTGTCACCCATCAATTATTTTTTCCAGTTGGACTAAACTGGAAAGGCTGTGGTCTTAACATTACACTTGTTTGAACTTTGTTAGTATCTGTCTAATGCTTTGGTTTCACAAATCTGATTTAGTAAATTCCATATTCTACACTCAAGGAATGCCTGTACTGAGATAAATTCAAGTACTAAATTTGTATTATATAATGCCAGAAGGTTGATACTAATTATAGAAACTTTATTATTGTTATAAGCATTTTTATGTATGAGCTGGTTATCATTTGGCACAGTACTTTATTTCCAAGTTTATAATGAATTAGGTTGGTTTTTTCACATGCCTTAACTGTAAGCATGCTTAAAGCTGATAACAAATGCAAAGTATATATTATTTTCAGGCTTCTTACTCCTCCTGGCACCCCGTTGTTTCCTTCTTTGGAGATGGAATCACAAAAGACTGTCATGAGTCAGATTGGCACTCCAAAGGCCCGTCCTACTGCCTTGAAATCTAGAGTAAGTGCATAAGCTTACAATTGTAGCTGGACAGACCAATATTTGGTTAATGTTGTAAATTCTAATATATGAGCATAATTTTGTCTTGCCATACAAAATTGCTTGTTCTTATTGCTTATGAAGTACATTTTTGAACATCTTGTACTGCTTTTTAAGCTTTAGAAAAAGAAAGGTCATCTCAATGACAAAATTGTATATGGTCCACCCCTACATGTTTGCTTCTAATCTTGATGTGCTTTGATCATCAATTTGTCAAGGAAATAATTAAATCCCTAGCTGGCATGAATTTGAGATTGCTGAGAAGTATGAGTCTAACATGTTTTCTTCTCTTAGACATTTATACACCTTAGATAATCATTCAAAATTGGTTTATTGCTATATGTTAATTTCGTAGCTGTTCAGGAGTCCTATTCCTACCAAAAACATAATTTTGAGTTAATAGTTTTTATTTTTCTACTCCTGTTGTTCTTGAAGTGATGATACCAAGATTTTGTTCATTGTGGTTACAGCTAGCAAATCATCAGGCAGAACCTGCCACTAGGGGAAACTTGGTATCTAAACAATCAACTTCCTCCTCTGGGTTGAACTCTTCTGGTGTGGGAATTCGCAGGCCTTCGTCATCAGGTGGTCCAGGATCACGACCTGCAACACCAACTGGACGCCCCACATTGACCTCAACTACTAAACCTTCTAGATCCTCAACACCCACGCCTTCTTCTCGGTCTACCTTGCTTTCATCTAAAGCAGTTTCTGCAACTAGGCCTACCGTCTCTTCTGCCAGGCCTGCTCCTTCTACAACAAAGCCTACTACTGTTCCTTCAAGATCATCAACGCCGTCTAGATCTACTGCAAGATCTTCCACACCCACTGCGAGGCCCTCTATACCTGCATCAAAGTCCACATCAAGGGCATCAACCCCAACTCGTCGTCCATCCACTCCTTCAAGTGCCCCAGCTACATCTGCTCCTCCTATTAAGTCATCTCCTGCCGTTACAAGGACGGTTCCCACAATAGCTAGAAATCCAGTCCCATCACGTGGCACTTCTCCAACCGTAAAATCTAGGCCTTGGAAGCCGTCAGAGATGCCTGGTTTCTCACTTGATGCTCCACCAAATTTGAGAACAACATTACCTGATAGGCCACTTTCAGCCACTAGGGGTAGGCCTGGAGCACCCAGTTCTCGGTCTTCCTCTGTTGAGCCTACACCTAACGGGAGACCTAGACGGCAATCATGCTCTCCTGCTAGAGGACGAGCTCCGAATGGCTTCATGCATTCCAGTGGGAGCTCTGTTCCTGCTATTAATCGGCTGCACTCTAAAGCTAATGACAATGTAAGCCCTGTTCTAATTGGAACAAAAATGGTTGAAAGAGTAATAAACATGCGGAAACTGGCCCCTCCTAAGCAAGATGATAAACACTCTCCTCATGGTAACTTATCCGGGAAGTCTTCATCACCAGACAGCTCAGGCTTTGGAAGAACCCTTTCAAAGAAATCTTTGGATATGGCTATAAGACACATGGTATGTATTTTGCTTTCATTTTTTTTTTTTATCCTTGGCAGACTAGGATGCTATATATAGGTTTTTCATATTTAATTAAACGTTGATGTCATGACATTATTGTGCAAGATAAATATCTTCTATCTCCGTCTCGTGACACTAATTTGATTCTTCTTGTCTAACGCATAGATTGAGCAGAGCAAACTTAGCAACGACATATTCTTACATTTACTAATTTGCTTTATTGCTTTCATCATGCGCAGGACATAAGGCGAAGTATTCCTGGTAATTTGCGGCCTTTAATGACCAATATTCCAGCATCTTCCATGTATAGTGTGAGATCAGGCTCTGCACGAAGCAGAACTGTAAGCGTATCAGATTCCCCTCTAGCAACAAGCAGTAATGCCAGTTCAGAAGTAAGTGTCAACAACAACGGTCTTTGTTTGGACACAATTGAATTAGAAGAAGAAATCGGCACTGAGAGAGGCGGTCGTTCACCTCTTCGAGGCAGGTGATGCTTGAAAAAACACCCTATATCCTTACTATCAACAGCATCTTCTAATCATCAACCTTGTGTATTATTTTTGGTCTTCAACCAGCTCGATCGCCAAAAAAGAGGAACCAATTTCCCCAAAAAGAAAAAGAAAATTTTTAACCGACCGAATCCTTGAGTTTGTGTTGTAAAGTTTATTAGATTGCTTGCCAAATTTTCTGTAATCCATTATCTTTGTATTATTAGGAAAAGAAAAACAGTTAATTATTATTAAGTTCTTATGATGTCCATTATTTCAATTTTGGTTTGTTCTTCTAAGAAAGAATTTCTGATTTCTGGCCAGAAAGAAACAGCAAGCCTAACAAGACAAAATAGAAAAAAAAGGCAATTTCACATTGGCCCTCGCAGTGTAGAATTGAAGCTTTTTCTACAAGAGTCACATGGGTTTTCATATTACCATGTGATGAATGGTAACCCACACGACTGAGTGACTTATTTTTGGATGCTCTTAGCAGAATAAATGCATGATCATCATGATGGTGCTTCCTATCTACTTTGCACATATATGTTTGGCTGATGTAACTACAAATTATGATGTTTGTGGTTGATTTTGCAATATCTGAATTTGCACATTTTAGCATATAGGGTACCCATCTTGTAATATGCATTCCATTGGATTGGGGTAGGCTGTGATTAGGGCTGCAAACGAGACGAGTCGAGTATTATGCTGCTCGAGCTCGACTCGTTTTAAATTTCACGAGCTGTAGTCGAGCTCCTGTTAATAAAGTATTAAATTTAAAAACACCATAAACATGAAAAACATGAATGCAATTAAAATTTTCCTCCAAAATGGAAGAACTAGACAGAAAAACCAAAAGTTAAAATAGCACATGAGATGTAGCAGACAAGCCATAGCTAACATCTAAAGCTACGGTCCATTGATGGAAGCAATTAAGACTAAAGGTATCCAACGGCCAATTATAAATAATAATAGATAAGTACAAAGAGACCTATATAATATACACAGATACAATGGAATATTTACTAAGCTTAGATTGGACCATAAAAATATATATATATTTACAGAAATGGTACTTTGTTCCCTGTTTTTCAGATGAAATAATTTGAGTTGCAGAAGGACCACTGCACCATTCAAACTGAAATATGATCAACTAACTACTGGACCACAAATTCAATAACCAATACATCTATTTCATTAATTGCTATTAGAAAACCTAAACCCAAACAATAGGAAACATTATTAAATTTGGAAAAATTACATATATAACCCCATTTTAGAAATTTTTTCAAAAATAGCTCCTTTAAAGTTTTTTCCTCTAAAAATAGCAATCCTTTAATTTTTTTTTTCCAAAAATAACTTCTTTATTTATGAAAATTTTATAGACAGAATAGTAATATTGGTCTTTTTTTGGTCTTTTTTCATTATTTGCGACTGTGCGCAGTTAAAAATCGAATATCTAAATTACCCATTTAGTAGACTGTTCAAGAATTTTGTTTCCGAAGAAGAACACAAACAGAAACCCATTGAATTTATTACAGTTTAGCTATAAAAATATTTGAAAGTTGAGTCTTTTACTTTTTAAAATATTCTACTTTTTTGCATCAGTAAAGAGTACAAAAAAGAATGGTAGGAACTAAAAATAAAATATTGAAAATACATATACTAAAGCATATAATATGTAGAAACACAAACTCTAGACAACAATTATCCCTTCTTTTTTACATGAAATTTTAAGATTCTCTACTACTCTGAAAGCTACTCAACGACATAAAGTCTGATCAGAGTTCATATATATGATCCAATACACAGATAAACTAACATGGAGAACAACAGGAACTCAATCATGCAGCAACAGTAGCCTCAGGAACGGTTACTGCAGCCTTGACAGAAGTAGCTGAAGCATTGCCATTGGGTTTAGCATCCTTTGCCGGAGCTTCTGGTGGTGGTGGTGGAGAATGCTTTAGGTGAGGAGGTGTATTGTGCTTCAGTTTTATAAGTATTTGCCGCATCCTCGAGATGTCAGTTGGTTTTCCTGGCTTTGGACCCTGGATCACAACAATACCAGGCTTCTTTTCTTGATCCTTCTTTCCTCTCTTTGTTTCAATGGCAGGCACTTCTTTAGGTATGAGTTCTGCAATGGCCTTCCAATAACTTTTATCAGCTTCAGCATGAAATTTTTTCTGGTTGGCCACAAACACCTGACATAAAAGACGATAAAGATCAGAAGAATATAAG
Organism: Croton setiger; assembly: GCA_948099555.1. Taxonomy (NCBI): domain Eukaryota; kingdom Viridiplantae; phylum Streptophyta; class Magnoliopsida; order Malpighiales; family Euphorbiaceae; genus Croton; species Croton setiger. The sequence goes on from CANUEY010406493.1 coordinate 7,015, forward strand.
TATAAATCTCTATGTACATTGAAATATCCAAAATAGAACTTCTTGTTTACACCAAATGAAAATGAGGATACAACCAATCTAACAAGCAGCTGGCCTCCTAAATTCATGGGAATAATCAAATAGGAAAAAATTCACATTTGGAAAACTTGCTTTTCAAAAAAAAAAAAAAAATAGAACATTAGCTTTTGATGGATATGGGGCTAATTTAAGACCAACGAGCAACTAAAGTAGCTATACAGCCGTAAAACAGTTGACCCATCAAAGCTTAACAGTTTTTGTGAAAGCGACACGTAAACATAATTAAATGGAAACCATCAATCTTGAAATAAATAGAAATGTGGAAAATCCAGGAAGCATAGGACCACTCTTAGTGCATGATGAATAATTAATAGTAGTATATCAACCATGGTGCCAAAAGGCTTTTGCTCAGATACGCAGCTATTTCCCCTTTCAGATAATTGCTTATAGAATGATTGCACATGCGAACATAATGTGCTAGTGGTGGCTGTTGCTCTAAATTGAAGGCTAAGCCAAAAATAAACATAATTGAGATTTCAAAACAAGCCAATAGAGATCAGAAAATGTGGGACACGAAGAACAGATCCAATAATGCAATACTATCGATCATGAGATCATTCCAAGTTCCTTGTCAGTCAGTAATTTGTATCTACTCCGCAATATTGTCTTTCATAATTTATAGCATTATCTGCTGTTGTGCCAAAAGCTTTTTTTTATTGTACTCACATACTTCTCCCCATTTAGGTAATTGCTATGAATGATCACACGTAAACAAAACTTATGTGTGGTCGGAAGTGATTCTAAAATTGAGGACTAAGCCAAAAATATAAATAATTGAGATTTACCAGCCAATAGAGAACGAGAATTCGGGATGGGAAGATAATATCTAATTATGTGAATCTAGCTCTGCTCACATGGCTCAATGTACAAACAAGTAGGGGATGCCTTAAATTAGTGATCATCTAAATTCCTACATTAAGTAAGTTGGTCTAGTGGGATTAGGCGCTAGACCACTTAAGCAAGGTCAAGAGTCAAATCCCGAGATTGTAAATGGAGAAAATTGGATTGGGAAGATCATCCCTTAATTGACCTTTGCAATACCCAAATCCAATTAGTCGGAACCCATGTTAGGTGTCTGAGATCAGGTGGAATTCCCCCAAAAAAAAAAAAAAGAAAGACACCCCACGAAACATTTACTTTGTCGAAAAGGGAGCCAATCTCTATTTGACATTTACTGATGTTTAAAAAAAATATTCGATCTGGATCCTTTTGGTTAATTAAGGATAAAGGATAACACTCCATTTTACTTGCATGTCCCTACTCGATCTAGATCTAGCCAGTGCTTCCTAGCCCCCAAAATTTAACAGATAAAATGAGCACTCAGAAATTAGAGAACATATTCCCAAAAATAGGCTAAGTGAAATCCGGCAAGCATAAATGAGCAATATTTACACCACACTAGCAAAGCCATATGAAAGTATGAAGCGGGAAATAAATATCATTAGCCGCAGAAACAACAAGTTCAAAATAAATTCTGATTATTACCTTCTCCTTTTCCCTGTTAGTAGCCTTCTTGTTTTCGCAGCTAATCTCCCTTTTCTTGTAGAACTCAACTTTGAATTGATCAGCTTCTTCGATTATTTGGCTCAAAAGCTCTTTCTCCCTCTTCTCTTTATCCTCCAATATTTTTGCATTCTCCCTAAATAACAAACCCAACAAAGATGGATCAAATTTTTGGTCAACACACAAGAACATACAAACACTGAATTGACAAACTAAAATCAAGCTTAGTTGGGGAAAACCGGAAGTGATCAAACAAAAAATTCAAATGTCTCAATTTTTCAAACAGCAAATCATTTTTGAAGTGAAAAATATAAATATACTTAATAAGCTAAACTTAAATGATAATTTGGTGAAAACCAAACAACTTTTCTCCAGAACCAAACAGAAAAACAAAAATCAAGCTCAGTTAGGGAAACCCAGAAATCATCAAGCTAAAAATTCAAACAAGCGTCTAACTTTTCCTAAATTAATCAGCGAAGAAACAAAAGAACACAAATTACTTTCTAAGCTAAAATCAAATATTATAATTGGACAAAAATCAATAATTTATATTTCACCAGAACCAAACAGAAACAAAAAGAATTTAAGTTATACCTTCTCCATTCCCTGAGAGCTAATCCTTCCTCAGGTTCCATCTCCATCGGAGAAACCCAAATCGGACCGTCTCCTCTACCGATTTCCTTTCCGTTCTCCTCAGCCGCGAACTCTTCGCCGGCAACATGCGACTCGAAGGCATCATTTGCACCACTAGAAAACGAGTCGAATTGTTCTGAGTTGTAGCCACCGTTGTTGTGGTCCTCGAAGGGGTGAGTTGACTCAGGTTGAGGAATTGAGTCATCGAACGAGTCGGAAACTGAAGACATTGGTATTTGTGGCTTTTTTGTACGGACAGGCGTAAAGTTCTCTCAGGTCGTTAGCGATATGGTTGGAAACGTGATTTAGAAGATCTGGTATCTTTGAATCTCATGGGCCGAGTTATTGGGATATTATTATAGGCCAATATAGAACTTTTGTGGGCCTAATATATCTGAAGGCCCAATACTTAAGTTTTGAAGTAGAACATAAGAAGTCTAGTTCGAACCTCGGCTCCTAAGAAGTCATAGTTTTTAGGGTAAAGTAATTATATAACAGATTTTGAAGTTTAGTGTAATAATAAAATAATAAAATTCGAACACTTCGTCTTATTACAGGGTTTATTTGTAACTATCGGAATTTCAATGCATCCTCGTCGTTGGCGAGCTTCACCATCTTAACACCTCAAAAACAATATAATCAATTAGAAATACTAACAAATTATAAATCGGAGAAGCAGATTAGACAGTAGAGCAGTGGCGGCGCCAGAACCATAAATCGCACTATAGTACTAGACATTTCACCAAAAATTTGGCAGAACCTTCCTTATAATCAGGGATGGACGTAGCTAGGGTATACATTAAGAGGGACTTATTAAGAGGGACTTAGTGGCGGCGAGCTCCGCCGATAGTGGCGACCGCGAAGCCTTATATAGTGAAATTACCCTGGACAACACTTTCTCTTCTTTTCCCTTTCTGCTGATGCTCGTGTTTCTATTGTGGTTTTATTTATTTTGTATATAATATGTTTATAAATCTTTTATATTTTGTTTGTAATTAAAAAATAGATATGTTGGGAATTATGTATAGAAAAGATAATATGTTTATAAATTTTTTAGGACAGATCAATCGTTTTTTCATGAAAAAAGAACAATACACTCATCTTTTCTGTTATTTTTACTTTAAAAATTATTTGGTTTGGTCCATTGGATTCGGTGATGGTACAGTCAAATTTGAGCGCTTATTATCATTGTTCGATCAAACTTCAAACTACAGAAACAGATTGTTCTTCTTGTTCCTCAATCTCATCAGCCTTTTCTTGCAATTCCTTAGCATCCAACTTTGGTTCTTCATTCTCTGGTTTTTGAATCACATCTGTTTTGTTACATTGCAGGATCTCTGCCACCCAACCCTGAAGTTGCTTAGTGGCTGCCTCATCTGTTTGTAACATAAAAAAAATAGTTTAACATAATCGATATGATATTTGTACAATTAATTTTGCCGAATACGAGTCAAACTGATCACAACGCAATAAATATTATAAATAATATGTTTAATCCTTTGACTAATCTACTTCAAAAATTATACCGAAAAATTAGTAGTTTAAGTAGAAAAATTAGTAGTTTAAGTAGTCGAACTATACCAAGTCTTGGAACAGTATGACCTTGAGGATGCCTTATAATTAGAGGACTATCAAAAGCAGTGGCAAGATCTTCACTTGGTAATTTCAACCAGTCCTTAGCCCCTATAAAATGTACTGATTTGACCTTAATTGTGTCCTTATAGGCAATATCAGTTATGCTTGGATCTCTAAACTTTGCTCCTGAAATTGATATAAATAATTTCAAAGGAGGATGTTCCTTCAATACTTTCCCCTGTTTCACAAACTTTATTAATTTTTTATCCCTTTTAATTAACTAATTATTAATTATAATTAAATAACAGGAAAATTGTAAATTACCTGAAGTTGGTAGCCAAGCAGTAGGGCTGAAAGTGTTGCACCCTGCATAACAAATAATTAAACAATTTATAAACATATTAAAAGGATTATAAACAATTTATAAAAAGATTATAAACAAAATGTAAATACCTGAGAGAAGCCAAGTAGACCATCAAAAGGACCTTTAGTTGTAATATATTCACATAAATAAGAAATGCACTCTTCCAAGTTTGTATACTCTGTAAACTCCTGATCAATCACCCAATTTCATGTATATATTACCAACTAATTAATTAAGTTATCCAAAATTAATCTTGTTTTAAATCTTCTAATTACCTGGTTGTATTGGAACCATTCGAAGTATGGTGGTGGAAATATGCCTTCAATTTCAGATTTGCCAGCAGCTGGGAAAATTCCATTTGGGAAATCCAAGTCAAAATTAGAAAAGATAGAAGGATCCCATTTGCTAATTTGCTTCTGCAAAAAGCTTCCACTAGTTCTAAATCCATGGAGGCAAAGTATTTTCATCTTCTGCATTTCGTCTTCGACTCCCATCTTCTTCTTTCTTATTCTGTATTTGCACCTAAAAATATTGGTATAGGCTATTTGTATATAGCCACCTAACCCAAAAATAAATGCCAACTTCTAAACTCAGCTACCTTCTTAAATAATTCTTATGTCATTTTGTGGTTTTGGTTTGGTTTGCTTTGGTTGGTATTGCACGTGCCAAGTACTACATCTTCTTGCTACAACTTACAACTAAAATTCTCAAAATTTAAATAAAAAAAAATTTCAATGAGGGATGAAAATTAGGGAGAATTACTCTGGGGTTCTTAAGATTTGTTTTAATTAGCTCTCAGGTTCCTAAATTTTCTAAAATATGCTATTAGTCACATTTTGAAAAAATATACTGTGATTTTCCATCCATTTTTACTGTTTAGAGAATTAGAACGGTAATTTTTCAAGACCAAAATGGTAATTTTCTCATTACCTACTTTTCAATAGGAACAAAACATGAATTTTCCAGTCTAAAAATTTAATTTCATTTTCTGACAGTGAAACTTGTAAATGAGTATACCAAATTGAAGCGTTCGACATGAAAATTCATAAAATGATCTTTATTCAACACTAGAAAGCCTCGATTTTAGCATTTGAAGATTTTAGGTCAAAATGATCTGACCCAAAATCCAGTCACTTCTTCCTTTCTAGTCGACCAATCCAGAAATCTTGCTGTTAAAAGACTCCCCAATGATCATGGAATCTATTGGTGACTTGATTTTCTTGGAGAATGTTGAAATAGACGGCAACGATGGTTGATTTTGGTGCCCAAATGTTCTTTGTCGATCGAGCTTCATTCCGGCGATGGCAGCTTGGCTTGGAAGTGGTAATGGTTGGCTATTTGTGTCGGTTTTCAAGCCTGCTGTGAGAGAGAGAGGTTGACTGCAAAAAAAATTATCATTTTGGTCCTAAAATATTTATGTTTTGGTCCTTAGAGGTGAATTAGAAAAAATGTGTATTGAATATAGATATAATTTACAATGAATACAAAAGTTTATATAGGCTATACAAGACATAGAGAAAAAGAAAGAAATAGGGAATCATGTGATCTTATCACCAATCAAGGAATGTGATTGAGATAATTACAAAATTAAAAGATTTAATACTAAAATCAACGGAATCAAATAATTTACATTAACATCCCCCTCAAAACTCGAAGTGAATGACTAAATACAACCTGAGTTTGCAAACTAAACATTGAAAAGCTGGAGCAGAAAATAATTTCGTGAAGATATCCGCAAGTTGATAAGAAGATGAGACAAAAATCAACCATAAGTACTATGAGTTGTCAGTACGTGCAAGTACTACATCTAGATCTACTTTAGACCTGTCCACGGGTCAATTCGGGTTCGGGCTGCAGCTCGACAGTTCACAGTTCGAACAAGAGGAAGAACGTAATCGGATGGTGACTGACAATTTGACAACGGGCTGGTTAACCAGCGGTGTTTGCAAGTTATGGTGGATCGATTTTCCAGGACTGGCGGTTAACCGGCCAAAATTTATTTATTTTTTTAATTTTCTACTTTGTTAAGTTGAAAAAGAAATAAAAAAAAATTCGAAATAAAAAAAAAATTCTTAGTCTGTAATTTTTTTTAACAATTATTAATAATTTTTGAGTGACATGATTAAGTTTAAAAGAAATTCAAAATCCAAATGAATGAAATAAATTGCAAATAAGATAAAAATAAAAATAGAAAAATTTCATGAAAAAGATTTACCTAGAATTTAAAGTTTCTTATAAAATTGAGTAATTAAGCTAAAATTATTAGACAAGATAAAAAAAAAGTTGGACTTATAAATAAGTTTTTAATTTTTCAAAAAATATTTATTTTAACTATGTATCTTCATTGGAATGAAAAAGAATCGAAGACCAAGAAGTTCTTTTATCTTAATTGAATTTTTAGAACCCCAATTTTATTTTTTTATCTCAAAGTTTAGTGGTGGTGGAGGTTTTGGTATTTTTCGAACTTTCGTCAAAAGAAGAACTCAAAATGTTTTGTTTACGTGCATCGGCTATTATTTAATCTTCGACGAAAGCTAGTGCTTGAAAGTTGTCAGCTCTCAATTGATTTTTTATTTATTTATTTTGGAAAGTCGAAGGCCGCAACATTAAAAGTTTGCTCCATCTCCACAGTTGAGACCAGCGCCGCCAAAACTTCTTTTGCAATTTTGGCATTATGGAGAATGTATCTTCGTGTTGGTTTCACTATTCCAAAATGATGAATTTGATAGCATCCGTTGACTAATCACTCACAAATTCAAATTTTGTAGACTTGTTTTGTCAAGTTCCGGAAAGGACTTTGCACCGGTTCCCTTGGTATTTTTTGATGTTGGGAATAAATAAGTGACATTTTATTTTGGACCGATTCTCAACTCAGTCCGGCGGGAGTAGAACTTCTTTCAATGTCAGTACTAGTAGCCCAAGCATTATTATTTGAAAATTCATTAATTGTTTGTCTAGTTTTATTAACAAGATTAGGGATATTCACTTTTCCATTAACATTTAATTGCAAAATTTCATAATAAATATCTAAAATAGTTTCACATCAATTCTACACCTAGGATAAAAAAACAACAGTAACAAAAAATAGAAGTGGAATATTTTTAAAATAATGCAACCATTTAGTTTTCATGACTAGAACACAGTTTTTTTAAAATGCATATCATTTTCAAACATGTGTAATCTATCAACAATAGTTACACTATATTGAAAACAAATATGAGAAGTTGGTTTATAAACATGGCTAAATATATTTATAGCACAATTAAAAACTTCCAATAAATTAATAATTTGTGCACAAACATCCCAATTTTATGGATAAATTATAATGTCATAATTTTCTACGAATTATAAAATGCACAAAAAACATCTTTACATTCATATGATTGTGATAATAAACTATATGTGGAATTCCACTTATGCACAACATCATGATGAAATTTTGTTAAATTATTCATTTTATAAAATTTAAGCCAATTTTTTTATGAACTTATTATAACTATACAAATGTCTAAGAGTATCTTTAATAGGTGCAATATATACTTCTAAATATTTTAAATTATTTTGCACATATAATTTTAAAACATGACATGCACATTTAATATGAAAAATTTTTTCATTAAAATTTGGTTGATAAAGATTTTTTAGTTGAGCAATTGATGCAGTATTAACAAAAGAAATAATCAAATTTTTTTCACTAATTTATATTCATCTAAAAAAAATTTATGAATAATTTTATAAATATTTATTATAATCTTTCATCAAAAGTATGAAAACAATTATTTTTTTTTTCAATTACCAATGCTAACATAACAAGAAGGCCCAATAAAATACTCAACTAATATTCCTAGACTGCTAATCATGCCTAAAAGTCTGGGTAAAAAGGATGGTCCACTAGTCTAAGTGATTCCAGTCCGTTCTTAGATTTGAGTTACCCACATGATTCATTTTTGTCAAATCCATCAATTTCTAGTCAAAATATGAAAAACCAAATAAAAGTTTGTATTAAAGCACAAATAACATCAAATAAACAAAAAACTAGGAAATAAAAGCACCTTGGATTTGCAAGCTATTATAGACTCTTTGTTAAAAAGATAAATATAAACAGACTTGCTAGTAGCTAATACAAAAAGCCAAATGATCATTCAAAAGGAAAAACGAAATAATAAAAAAAATTTACCATGGAGACTTTGTCAATGTCCAGTGTTGCTCGAGCC
>CANUEY010406870.1:0-10541 GCA_948099555.1 Croton setiger
TCTGTACACTTAGTTAAACGTCACTGTGTTGACACGAAAAATTTCGTCGCTTCATTCATTTTATGGGACTGCTTACTTGTTCTTCTTCTCAATCAAAACGGCACCGTTTCTTTATTAAATGAAACGGTGCGTTTCGATTTCTTTCTTTCTGTCTTCGAGCTTTCTTTCTTTCTCCTTCTGGTTTGCCACCTTCTCATCACCTTCTTCATTTTCTTTCAGACTTGTTGTTAAACTTGAGCTCTTCTCCAATAATCGTCACCGTACTCTCTCCCCTCTATCTAAATTTTTGGTGCTGCTTTGGTTAAAAATGTGTCATTTCTGATGTAGGGATAGTGATAGAAAATCGCAAATTTGAATAAAAAAAATTAAAACTCCAATAAAAAACCCTAACATTTCTCTTCAATCAACATCTTCCCCAAGTTCTCGATTGACTCTCAGCTGAACGAAGCAAAGCAAGCTGATCGTTTCTTGCTTCTTGTTCTGTAGCTTGTTTTTAAGTTCTCGAACTACAACTGTTCCTTTGTTCGTTAAGTTTCATTTCTGCTTCTGTTCCTTTGTTCAATTTCATCCACTTCTATTCTGTTTTGTGATTTTTTCATTTTTGGTTTTTCATCTTTGATATGTATGTTTGATTGTCATTTGGGAATTGAAGTTGAGTTAAAGGAGACATCACCCTTTTTGTTTATTTTCTAGTTGAATTCTGCTCTTTTCTCTTGGTTTTGCTAGAAATGAAATTTAGGTGTCAGTTATATCCCTAGCCAACTCCATAAATTATGTTTTTGTCCTAATTCTTTTGGTCTCCGGTACTGATTAGAAATATGTTCTATTTTGTTTATTAATATTGGATTCTTTCATTTATGGAACAACAGATAATTTGGCTTCATTAGGAGAATTTTTGCGTTTTGATTGGTTAATGGGAAAAATCTAGGAAATTCAATAAAATGGAAGCGGTAGATTAATTATTCTGAAGAAGAATTTATGAATTGTCTTAAATGAATAATTGCTCTTTGAAATCATTTTCATGGATTTGGTTTAGTAGACTGCGAAATGAAGAACAAATACTAGTGAATTTGATTTTAAATAAACAATTCAAACTTGAATGACTTGCATCCGAAATTTCTGAATTTTTTTTATATAATTTAAACAGGTGTTTCTTTTAATTTGTCTGATAAAGAACTATTTATGCTTACAAAAATTTATAATTGCTCTTTTAATTTTATTTTGAACAATTTTATTGAATTTTTTTAGTATTGTTGAATTTTTCTGAGTATATATGAAAATATATATTTTTCATATATACTAATATATATATTGATATATGTATGTTTGTATATATTGTCATATATACTTATCCATTTTATCACGTGTATCTGGTTATCCAATATATATATACATTATCATTGTATATACAGATTTTATAATGGAATTTTTAAAATTTTGTATATGCACATTTTATACATAGAATTTTTTAATATTTAATTTATGTTAATATTAATTTTTGAAATAGTTGCAACAGTATATATGAGTTATATACTGTACTATGGAGTAGTTGTAACAACATATATAAGTTATATATATTATCATATATACCAAATAAATGTGAAATATATAGCAGTATATGTAAGTTATATATATTGTTTACAAAGTATATATATAAGTTATATATACTACAGAAAATGACATTTAACTCGGTATATATGAAGCATATATACTATCATATATACTCTACAAAATCATGACATATGGACTTCACAAATTGTCATACATTTGTTCATATATATTGATATATATTTTTTATTTATTTCAAATATTGCTGCTCCTATTTTTTTATTTTATTTTTTATTTATTTTAGTGTTGGCATATATACAGTATATATACTCAATAAATTGGGACATATATATATAGTATATCCTAATATATATTAATATATATCCCTGAGTATATATATTCTATATATACTTGTATATATATTAGGAACAGTATTGAATTTTTTTTTTTTAAAAAAATTACTATTTTATTAATTTTTAGAAATAAGTTCTTAATTTTTACTATAAAATAGCGTTAACTTTCCTTAAATTTGTAAGTTATTATTTATTCTAAAAGTATTTGTAATTTTTTATTTACCTCTAAACTCTAAATTAGGTTTCAAACAAATCTTATTTTAAATATATAAAACAATTTTGGCAATAAATTTGCGACTAACCAGCCAAAAAAAAAAGAAACAATTCTTCTACAATGCACAATAACACATATGTTTAGTAATATTAATTACACAATTAGTTAGAGAATTGATGGAAATACAAAAATAAAATGTTTATTTTTAAAACTAAAAGAAAAAAAAAATATATATTTGGATAAATGTTAGACACAGTTTTACGATTTTCCCTATTGTTTAGATTACAAGTATTATGATTACATTGAAAGATTTCAAAACTGTATAAACATAACAAAAATAATTATATGAGTGTTTAAAATAATTTTAATCTAATTAATATATATATATATATATATATATATATATATATATATGAAAGAATAGATATTTAGTTTTTATATATACTAAATTATTTTTAAAATATATTATAATTATAGGGGTGTGCAAAAATTTCAAATAATTCAGCCAATATCAGGTGGGCAAAAAAAAAAAAAAAAAAAGAATTGTTCGGGTAATTCGGTTAAGAGTTAAGAAATTTTGGCAATAATTTAGTTAAACCAATGTTTGGCCAAATTACCATTTAATTTGAGTCTTTTTTGTTGTTTTTTTCTCCCTTTTCTGTTGTTCCCTTACAGATTTTGAAGTTTTCTTGCAACCTAAACGAACATCTTCATCAGCCTATTAATTGTGCACGTTAATATTCACTCTGTGACTGCTGTTGAGAGTGTAGAGATCCGTGTTTCACTCTGTGACTGCTAGCATTCAACTGGTAATATTCATTCAAATTAGGAACTGTTATAAAATTTTACTAAAATAGAAATTTTCATCATTTATACATACAAATTAATTAAAAGACTAATAACAATTCCAAAAAAAAAAAAATTAATAGTCACGGGAATAATTGTTCATCATTTAAAATTGCAAATTCTTTCTTCTTTCACAAGCTCCATGAACTACAGGAACAAATATCTAAGAAAAGAAGAAACATGTACTAGTACAAACTATTAATAAAAATTATTAATACATCACTTCTCTTTGATTATTGCCAATGCAATTCAACTTACTGATTTCAAACTAGTTATTCCATCATCTTATTAACATCAATTTCAGTTAATCACATTCACATCAATTCAGAACTTTTAACAAACACCTTTAGGATGCATTAGCTACTATCACAACAATCAAATCTTGATTTTAAAACAGATTTGCAGGTCAGATTTTTAATTTTTGAACCAAAATTTAAGATTGCTGTAAAAGCTACAAACATAAGAACTTATTCATTGAGGCATAATATCTTGTTCCATTTCCTGTTCTGTTTTCGGACTCAAACTCTCACGCCTGTTTGTTCCATTTCCTGAACTTTGATTTTCAAAAACTCATTTGATATATTTCTTGTTTTGTTCGGGTAAAGCTCAAAATCTGATTTGCTAAACCATCAAAACCCAGCTCACGTTTCTGCATTACCCGCTAATTCAGATTTCAAATTCGTTTTTGCGTCATTTTCCAGTTCAGTTTTCATTTTCAGTTCGAATCATTTTATAAACTCTGTTTTTGGTAATTTTAAAACAGCTAGTGATGCTATTTTCAGATTAGCTGGAGTTTGAACATGGAATGTTTCTTAATAAGGCAACTACTGTTATTGGTGTTGGTGAACTTGGAATCACCATCAAGAACAAGAACAAAGAGATTGAGATGGAAACTGGTATTTAACAGAAACAATAACAAGAAAAAGAATGTTTTTGTTTTTTTGGATGATTACAACTGAAATTTGGGAACAGTATTATTGACAGCAATTGTGAAAAGAGATTATCTCCATTTAGTTTTGGTTTAAAACTTCAAGGATGGAAAATCTGCAGTTTTGCAGATTTTTGGATAAATGAAATGTAAGCAGTTTAACAATTAAACTTAAATTGTTTAAGCTGCAATCTTATTTTCTGTCTAATATACAAATTCTCTTTTTATTATTTTTTTTTGGAGGCTAATTCTGTTTGCTTGATTCATTAATTTTGGCTTGTTTTGAAATATGAGAGTTATGTCAAGAAGAGGTGGGTGTCTGTCAAATTTAACCCAAATTGAGTGATTCTAATTTATATTTAAAGAAGACATATAAAACAATCATACTATATAAACTTATAGCATTTGGTGTCTTTAATAATTTTTAATACATATTTAAGAATTTACTGCTGTAGGGGCAGCTTTACCACCCAGTAATGTTTGTCAATTTTCTCTCAAACTCCATATCCAAAAATTATGAAAATTTCCAGATTTATAGTAGACATGCAAAGATCAAATTTTATGTTTTATATTTTGCTTAATTTTATTGCTAAATTTGTCGTATTTGCACTACAAACTCAGACAATGAATCTGCCACAGACACAGAGGCAGTTTTACTGTTTTGTAAAAACCATCAGTTTTCCCTTGATCCATAAGTCCAAACATCATTATGACAATTAATGACCAAAAAACCACAACTAAATAATATCCTGATCCACAAATCTTCTATAAACAAACATTAGCCTCAAATTACTGTTTAACCCAAGAGTGTAAGACCAATAAGCAGTAGCAAATTATGACAACTAATGAAAAAAAAAAAAAAAAACCCAACTAAACTCAAGTTTTCATTTCTCAGTAAAAGTTGGAACAGAACACTAAGACTACGGATGGGTTATGTTTTCTATTTTCAAAATACAAGCACTGAAATGACCAGTTTCAATTTCAAATTCAAGGGAAGCAAAAAAAAAAGCTTGAAACAAAATTTTTGAGTCAAGCACCCAAGTATCATGAATATCCAAACAGTTACAAACACTCTATCAGTTTAAAGAATTAATAAGAACATTACCTGAATAGAAGGCTGCACTGATGAATAGAAGGATACGGCTAGCAGCTTAAAATGGTGGTCAAAAATCTTTAACTGAAAAGAAAAACAAAATCTGTTTTTATTATTTAAAAAAAAAATGTTCAAACACTATTTTGTTATCTTGTTGAGGAATAGCTTAGGGTTTCCAGATTCTTCACATCAAAGCCCCCAATGAACAATCATCGGCCACAAGCAACTTTGAACGGCGATTGAGGAGTGGATGTTGAGAAGCGATCACTCGGAGATTGGCTGGAGTCAATATTGGTAGGTGATCTGTTGGAGATTGGATTTTTAATGGAATGAACTTTTCAAGCAAAGATGCTATTTTTACTCTAGAATTATTTCGATTTTTGAGTTTTGATGTGTATTTTGTAGGGGATTTGCTGCTTTTTTTTTTTTTTCCCAATTTTGAATTTTGTTGAATGTTAGTTCGTTTGTATATAAATTTACCTATATATGTATACAAAATTTGTAGAATGTTAGTTTGTTTATATATATATATATATATATTTACTAGTTCAATTGTTGAGAAAATATTTTGAATCCTGTGCTTATTTTGGGTTTGCAAAATTTTATGATTGAATTATAATTATGAAGAGCATTTGTATTGCATTGCTAATAATAACATACTCCAAATTTGTTCTTCTTTTTTTTTCCCCCCCGGCAATTTTTATGCTTGTCTATTGAAGAGGTTGAGATAGAAAATATGTATAGTTCCTATGTTATAGGATTTCAAGTTTTGATTTTTCTTTTTTGAGTTGTATGAAGTTGCAGATAAATAATTTTTTTAATCTAATTCCCTCTCAAAAATCACCGTTTTGAAGCAATATCATACATAAGGGGTGCGTAACATCTTTTTTGTTAGTTTAGGGGTTTAATAAATACTACTTGTATATGGAGAGGGCTAATGTACAAAAGTGTATTTTTTAACTGATTATTAGTCTTCATTTAAGTTAATAGTTTCTGTCAACCTTTTATGTGGCAGTGAGTGGCTGGATAAAAAACTAAACTTTAAAAAAAGAGCGCGGAAATGCAATATATTTAGGCGCTTAGGTACTAGGGTTTATCTGAAGAAAATCGGGAATTTTGGAGAAATGATAAATCTATGCAAAGATAATAATGTTGAAGTCCCAAATCTCACCGGTCAGCTTCACCAAATCCCTTGTTGTATCAAATACGATGGCCCTTCTGCCGTTTCCGACTATTTCAAACCCAAGCCCACCGGTAATTGTATTCTCTGCTCCCTTTTGGTCTTTTAACTGTTTTATGTATTCTAAATGGTTATTTATGCAGGAATTCAGGCCGATGGATTGATTGTAGAGGAAGCCTATTTCAGAGGCAGGAAATTGCAGGGTGCCGCAATTTCTCTTCCACCTACGTATTCTGGTTTGTGTACTATAAAGAAACAACTTCAATATCATGGGCTGAATTATTGCTTTTAATTTTATTTTTTGGGTCCATAAAACAATTTTGCTAAAAGGTTCCACTAGTAATTTGATTTTATTTTATGTTCATAGTCCCACTTGGTGCACCGGGTGCGGCCCTTCCCCGGACCCTGCATAATGATGCCTTTGTGCACCAGTATGAAGAAGATGTCCACTTGGTTCCAAGTGCTATTCAAACGGTCTTGATTGGGTTTTGGTTTAAGGATATGATATAATTGCTGTTTGATATTTTTTGTTCCGCAGGCTTTGTATTGGGTAAGACGGGGATTAAGAAAAGGAAAGCTTGTGACTCCTCTGACTTTTGGGAGATGAATGCGACATTTGGAAGCATTACATATTGGAATCATGACAACCTACCTTCAAAAAATGATACCTTTCTGCGATCATTTCATTGGCTCTCTATTGCCGAAGCAGTAAGTTTTCTTCTGATACTGTCAACTTTTTGCTGAGTGGAACTTAGTTACACTTAAAAAATATTTCTTGAGGTTTTCTAGGATCCTTTATTTATATTTGTTGCATTATAGCGTCTAGAAGTACTTATAGCTAATCAATTGCAAATAGTTCCCACGAATATAATGCATCTGTACATCGAAGATGCAATCTCCAGTAGAGAAGTTATTTTCTTTGTATAACTGAATTTGCAAGGCAAGGAGTACCCTGGTTCAATTGAAGATGCAATCTCACTTGGGGAAATGCTTGTTTTCTCTCTGGCTTGTTCGCTACCAATAGAATTTGTCCCCAAGAACTTGTTTAGAGTGCTGGTCTCTTTTATAATTAATGTATATCTAGGAATATATGTCGACCTTGCTTAAGTGAGTTATTGAGTTGAATTCATGTTTAATCAGCTTTGTCGGAAAAGGGTTAGGGTGAGTTCCTATAATTGATTTGCAGATAAATGTGTAAGATGTTCTTAGGTTCAGAGTGTCTCACTTTTCATCTGTTTGTAAACTGCAGCTGCATAAGCCAGTGACAGCTGAAGATATGGCAACTGCATCTATCACTCTGTCTACTCTGGAGAAGTTGTGAGACACTTAACCAGATCAGTTCTTTTCCTGTCAGAATGGCATTCTATCTCCAGTGAGTACTCTGTAAGGTTATTTTAAAATTAATTTTAATGACATCCCTTTAGAGAGATTTGGCAAATTTCCATCTGTTTTCTGTTCTATTTGTATATTCACATATTTGTATTCCATTTACAAAACTCCGGAGCTTTTACTGTAGCAATTGCAAGTTCAATTCTAAGTTTAACAGCTATTTATCTATGTGAATGCATTACTCCATCAAAGAAGGGAACATTAATTTGGTTGGATGCAACAGAGCAGAATACCTTATTTCTTCATATATAGGTCATGTAATGCTTGCTGTTTGCATATCTGTAAATAGTTAAGGGAGAGCAGAATTCGATTTCCACCATCCATCAGACCCAATTGGCCGATAAAATATCGGTTTCGATTAACCATAACAAAAAATATAAATTCAGTAATGTTATATTTGGTTATCGGTAAAATGCGTTGGTAATTAGTAACGGTAGTGGTAACTTTTGGAATTTTTTAAATTACCAAACGTCAAAGACCAACATATTCTTGATTTCTTATTGAAAACAAGGACTGCGGTGGTAAGCTTTTGAGCTTCTAGCCTTGATATATGTTTTTGGAAAGCATTAAGTTATTGATTGATTTTCATCTTCATTTACATTGTCCTAGGAGAACAACCAAAAACAACACAGTAGGATTTTTAATGATTCCTACAAAATCATAACTAGATAGAGAGCAATTGCAGCCATTTATATCTCAGGCATCCATAATCAGCGTCGTATAAGTATTGCTATTGCTAGAGCTGAAAACACAAGCGAGCAATACCTACAAAATTGCTATTGCTAGACCTGAAAACACAAGTGAGGAATACCTGCAAAATATTTCATAATTTGCATATTTTAGTTTCCTGCTACTCAACAATGAGCTTTCATAATAATACCAGCAGCAAAGGAACCCACAAAGTCAATTTCATAATGCCGGCGAGGAAGAAATATGTGGTAGGCGGCTTCTGCTCCATCGTCTTGTTTTTCTTCTTGAACACTTGTGCCATCTCTCACGATATTCAAAGCAAAATAAGAAATTAGCTTTGATTTTTTTTTTGAAAGAAAGAAATTAAGCCTTGATATATGTTTCCGTTGTCTATATGTTCATTATATATGTATTTAATCCAGTGAATAGATTCATATGTTTTGGCTTTACAATTTGGCAAAGCACGTATAGAATCGTTATATATGTGTTTTGTTCTGGCTTTAAACTAGTATTTTTTTTTTTTTTTGAAAATGTTCAGATATGAATGCTAATTTTTGCGTCAAGGGAGGACTTGAGGAATGCACTAGAACAAGGGAATAAGGAGGTTTGAAGCGTGCACCAAAGGTGCTTGATGAAATGTCTGAAAGATAATGCAATTTTATATTACACTAGGGTTTCACAATCTAAAAATGGCGTCGTTTAGTGACTAAAAAAACGGATTTATAACCTGCTCACATGCCCTCCGTTACTTTGCAAGTTATGCTACGTTATCTCGTGGACGGAGGGTGCTCGTGAATAAATTTTTGATAGTATAAGGACTTAAAAACATGATATTTTGCTTGAGAGTGTTGAATTGTTATATCGCAGTAGTACAAGATCCTAAATATGTTATTGACCACCATTTTGCTTGTGCTTTTATAATAAAACCAAAACCATGCTTTGTATCCATCAAACATATTTGTTTCGTTCTTCATTTTCCTTCTCTTGAAGATCACAATAAGGTTACAATTTATTTGATTTTTAGTATGTTTTCTCAGTTGCTCTCAAAGCGGTTGTAGATAATCAAGATGCCGATTCTTCTGGGGAAAATCTGCTTGTTTCTTAGCTTCTACTCTGCGTTCGAACAAGTTTTGCAGCTAGTTTGTTTTATTGAGAGAAAAAATGTTTGACAATTTTTTAGCTCTTAAGGGGTTTATAATTGAATGCAATATTAAATTAGTGAATGGTATAAAGCAGGCCACAAACTTACACTGCAGCTCTATGTTAAAAAGAAAAAAGAAAAAAAAAAAAAAAAACTTACACTGCAGCTTCATTCTCCTACCTCAAATTCCAAAGCAAATATAGTCATTAACTGCCAAAATCCTTAAAAATTTCATAAACCAAAAGTAAAAATTCCAAAGCAACTAATTATAGTCATTAACTGCCAAATTCCTTAAAAATTTCATAAACCAAAAATAAAATTCCAAAGCAACTAATTATAGTCATTAACTGCCTAAATTCTTAAAACAAAAACAGTTAATTAAAAACTTATAGGTGCTTCTGCTTCTGCTTCATCTTTAAAGAGAGAGATTTCAACTCTTCTCCACAATACTCTGAACAACAAGAACCTTAACTTTCAAAGCAATTAAATTATTGCCTTTTACATTTTTTAACTGATTGATCCAATTTCGATCAATTCCTTAATACTCAAAATCACTTCCTTTATTGCCCTTCAAGTTGATAAAAAATAAAATAATTTGGATGTATTTGTGATAAAATAGAACACAAAATATACCTGATCTCCATCCCTATGATTGAAAGATTTCAGTTGTAATTATGTAGCTAAACAACAACAGAAGATTTCAATTCAATAATAAGAAAAGCTTTCTATTCTACATGGTATCAGAGCCAGGTTAGTTCACAAACAGATTGTGATCTGATCTAGACATCTGTTGACGCTCGATTTTTGACCCCCAAAATCTAAAAGAGAAGTGTGTAAGGAAAAAGAAAATACATTTATTTTGTTTTTAATTTTTCCTTATTTTGTAAAAAATTGAGAAAAAGAGGAAAAAATATTAAAAGAAGAAAAGATAAAAAAATAACAAAAGGGAAAAAAGGAAAAAAGGAAAAAATGTGAAAGAAAATAAAAGAAAAAGGAGGAATTTGAAAGAAAATAAAAGAAAAATGAATGAAATTGGAAAAAAGGATTTAATTGAAGAAAAGGAAAAGAAATGGGAAAAATTGAAAATTAAAATAGGGAAGGAAGGATTTAATTGAAAGAGAAATAAAAGTTTAGGGGTCAAAAGTTGAAGAAAAAGAAA
>CANUEY010406980.1:0-10642 GCA_948099555.1 Croton setiger
TGTTCGTCTCTTGACAAGAACATCGGGTGTTCGTCCCTTGACAAGAACACTAACTACGACGCCTAATCAAAGGTTGACAACTCCTCCTACGAAGGTAAATGATTTATTTTTCAATGAAAAAGGCAAAAGATTCCTTTTTCAACGAAAAAGGAAAACGACGCTCATACCATCGGTAAGAGCAAACGACAACGACAATACAGTGCTCGTACATCGGTAAGAGCAAACGACAACAACAATATAATGCTCGTACCTTGGTAAGAGCAAACGACAACAACAATTCAATGCTCGTACCTCAGTAAGAGCAACTGGCAAAGACAACATAATGCTCGTACCTTGGTAAGAGCGAACGACAACAACAATGCAATGCTCGTACCTCGGTAAGAGCAGACGACAAAGACAATATAATGCTCGTACCTCGGTAAGAGCAACCGACAACAACAATACAGTGCTCGTACCTTGGTAGGAGCAAACGACACAACGCCTGTCTTGGACAAAGACAAAACAACTCACACCCATCTGTCGAGAAGGGCACATCAATTCACACCCATCTCTCGAGAAGGGCACATTTATCGACTTGATTATTATAAATTGAAGGGTAGTGACCACTAACCTCCTCAGCCCAGTTCTCTGCGACTTGTTTATTCACTTGACGTCTCCCGCCATCTTCAAAGGGTCTGCGAGTTCCTATTATTCTTTCTTCGACGCTGAACAACGGATTGGCACTCCGACCTTTCTGGTTCGACTCTGCATTTATTCCTGAAAATTTAAATAGCAAAATGCAAGATGCGTGTGGGTTATTCATGTATGCATGTATGTTTCTGTTTCACTGAGGTGTAAACCTTCCAAAGACTCATCCTGAAATGGCTCCGCGCCGAGCAGGGTCAGAGAACTGCCATCGAGATCTGTCTGACGCCTTAAGAATGTTGAATTGCTAGAAGAACCCAAGTGTTGACCTGGTTGCTAGCTTCTACTTCTCATCGTCTTGGTTTGTGGCAGTGTGCGACACGCGCAGAGATTTTCCTTTCATGACCCTTCGGGATTTTCCATCATTCTTCTTGCAAGTTTGTTGCCCCCTGATTGGACTATAGCACAACGCTTAAAGACTGCTTGGTTTTGACCCTTCGGGATTCTCTCAACATTTTTCAAACCAGCTCGTTCCCCCTTGATTAGAGCAGTTGTTCTGGGTTTCTTCATTTAGAGTTTCCTGACCTTCTGAAGGAGCAACCTTAACTTTTCACAGCATGCCTCAGCATTTTTATCTTTATACAAATGTTTTTCAACAGAATAGCTAGCATTACTTCAAACTGTCTTAAGTCACACAAACTCACCAATTCTCTCGTGTTTAAGGTTACAGTGTGTGCACTGAGCGTTCAACATGGTGAGCTAAGAATCACCATAGGCTTGCTTCGAAACCTAACCTCCACTCGTAGTGATTGCAAATTCAAATCAAAAGGTCTTTCTTTTGGTTGTAATGGGGCCTGGGCCAAGGTTAGATAAAATGGAAATTTTGGCTTTGTTTTGAAGGAATCACTTTTCTAGTGAACCACCTGAAGTATTGCTGATTTTTTCTTTCTGAAATGTTCTTTATTTCTTGGGAGTCATTCTAACCCTTTTTATTTGCAACTTTATTTCTCAAGAGTTTTTTCTAACCCTTTTATTGTTTTCACCTTCTTGCTTTTCAACATTTTATTCTTTCTTTTGATTTCGATTTTGGTTTCATTTTCTAAGGACTTTGATTTCTTGTTTTTCTTTTCTATCTTTCATTTTTGATTTTTTTTTTGTTGGTTCGACTCGATTTTCGTTTTCTTTTCTTTTCAGTGAATTTCGCACATCATTTTTGTTCAACTACTTCCTTAGGTTTTCTAACCTGTGTGATTCCTTCAAAAAGGTTAATTGAGAAAATTGTTTTTCTTTCGGCTGGCTGCTTATTCGGTTTCTGAAATGATCGGTTTGCTTTGGCTAGAAGGGGCTCATCTAGAGGCTTATTCAAGTGGGTTGGCTCTTTATGCTAAGTGGTTATCCCTAATTGCCTTTATCATTTCTGAATTTGCAATCCTAACTTTAGCCTAAGAAAGGTCGCGAAGCAAGTTCTAGGATTCTCAAACTGAGCATGTGAACTCACTCAAAAGAATTTAACAGTGTTTAAGCTCAAGTCTCACAAAATACATGCGATGACAATTCGAAGTAATGAAAGTTATTCTGATGAAAACACATACATAAAGACAAAATATTGAAACTCAGTATAAGCATTGTTCTCAAACCCAACATTTGTTCAACATTTTGAAGCTATTCAAAAACAAAAACGAAAAGCTCCCTTCAATTTTCAACTACTCAAATTTGAGGTGACGCTGCATCGCAGTAGTCTGGGAATGCGTTAGTCTTGGTGTGGGCTTGCCTTTTTCTAGATCAGGTATCTTCCCCTGCTCGATCAAGTTCTGGATCTCATGTCTCAGACGTTTGCAACTGTTAGTATTATGCCCCCTGCCTTGGTGGAAGTTACAGTAAGCCCGAGAATTGAATCCTATAGGTAGAGGATTCGGAAGAGGCCATGGCTCCAGTGGTTGTAGCAACCCTTCTTTGATGCACCTTTCTAGTATCTTTGACATAGGCTGACCGAGGTTTGAGAAACTTCTATCCTTTCCGCTTCTCACAAAATTCACAGACTGCCTAACTCCCAATTTAGGAACTCTAGAAATAGACGCCCCTTTGTACCTTTGTATTGGGCTTAAGCAACCGCCGATGCTATTCTCTACAGTTGCCTCTTTATCCTCTAAAAGGCGGTTTTCGATGTTTACCCTTGTTCGGCGAACATCAGAGAAATATCCCAGAGGTAGGAAACACATTCCGTTGCGGAAAGGAGGCAGAGTTTGCTTATGAAGACCCTTATTAGCTCTTGTTCATTTGGCTTGTTGCGAACCAACATCAGTTTATTCCACCAACAGTTCAGGTAGTCAGATAATGACTCATCCGGGTTCTGGGTGGTATTCTTTAGTTCTTTCATACCTATATTCGTCTTGGTTTTGAAAGTGAATTGATCTAAGAAAGCGTGAGAAAGTTCTACCCAGCTGGCCTTTTCGCTTTCTTCCAAAGTGTGGTACCACGTTAGGGCTGGTCCCTGTAGAGATGTGGAAAACCACTCCACCATGAAGCTGGCGGGTAATCTGTTCAATTTCGCAGTCAAAACGCATTGGTTCAAATGTACGAAAGGATCGCCGTCTCCATCAAACTTAACTGGTTTGTGAAATCTACCATACAGTCCTCTCCCGGTTCCATCCCTAGTGTGCTCCTCGGAATCATAGTAGAGATCATCCCTGGTTTGCAACTGGGCACTAATCCTCTTCAGTTCTTTCTTTATTGACTCTAACTCATCTTCCACGGCAGATTTTCCTGTTACAGGAACAACAGGTACATCAGTCGCATGTTTAGCGGACTCGGCCCTTTCCAGCGATTCTGTGTGATAAGCAACATTATATTCTCTCAGCATTGGGTCGACAACTTCCGGCCCTTTTCCTTTTTCAAAAGCGGAGGGTACAGTTGGTGCCTATGTTTGGGCTTGAGGTGCATAACCTAATTCAATCAACTTTGCAGCTAGTAGTTCGTTTAACACCACTTCCACCTCTGCTCGGGTGTATCGGGGCTCACTAGGATCCATTCCCGGATTCTCTGCAGCTTGTCTGTCAGCCATATCTATTTCAGTCCTCGGTTTAAGACTACTACCATTGAGATCTGAGTGTTCAAGATTCTGACTAATCTCTCTGACCCTACGTTGGCACAGTGCTTTCTCGGGTTGAATCAACTGTTGGCTAAAACCTTCTATGAAACAAAATTGTTAGAAACGGGATGTATGCATGGATGCATGAAAATGCAGAAAGTGCACAACACGTGAATGCAAGCTAATGTGTCGGTTAGCTGTCATGGATCATCGGTCCCTCCACCGCAACTGTTTGAAGACTTTGAAAAGATTTGCCCGAGTTGGCGAATATAGTTTAGCACGAAACATTCAGGATGTCTTCTGTCATTAACTAGCCGTTTTTGGTTTTCTAGTTAATCATTTTC
The DNA here is from genome assembly GCA_948099555.1 of Croton setiger. Lineage (NCBI taxonomy): Eukaryota > Viridiplantae > Streptophyta > Magnoliopsida > Malpighiales > Euphorbiaceae > Croton > Croton setiger. Next base: position 4,057 of record CANUEY010406980.1, read on the forward strand.
TCTCTGTACCCTTTCTTTTTGCCTTAAGCGGGATTGTCACTTAAGCAGGGCATTATTTTCATTTTTTCATTTTTCTGTTTTTCTATTTTTTCTTGATTTCTTTTTTTCCTTTTTTCTGTTTTTGCATGTTTCTCACTTCTCTCACTTCTTAAAAGACATTAGAAATGTGACAGCTAAAAATCTCATTTTCATTACAGAAGGTTTCGGGTTTACAATTGTGTACAAAAGTTTGAATAACTACAGTACAGATTAATCTGACGCTAAATGTCAAACTAATTATGCTTTGATGTTGAGCAATTATTTTTGGGGCATCGCCTCGGTTTCCAAACTTCATTTTCTGAACTCCGACTGTGAGTTTTGATGTACATGACATTAGGCTCGAGATTAGCTATCTCGCCTTTCCTTGGAAAAAGATCTCAAATTAAATAACCAACTGGGTGTTGGGGCCCATGGCCCATAACTGCAACCGATTTCCTAAATGGCTGAAACGGAAAACACGTTATGTGATGCATGACAACAGTTGCATTATATACAAAATGGGGGAATGGGAGGTAGAAATGCATGAACTCCGCCCTTATATCACCCGCACACGAATTCGATTGGTCAAAATTCCGACATCTAAAAATCCTAGGATTTTTGGCTTAAAATCTCGACAGTCAGCGGAGGACTTTGAGATTGACGATAACTCTCACATTTAGGATGATGTTTAGAACAACAGCATAACAAGTTGGGTAATTTCTTAAACGGAAGTAGCTATGGTCGACTATATGTGGGCTGAGCCGGGTTTGACAAGTCTCGGGTTCCGTAAGCGAGGTTTCGGCTTTGGAGGCCTTAACCTTTTATATACCCGCAGGTACGAGACTTACGGTTGATAAGAATTACCAATACCCCGGCTAGTGTATCCGAAAATTTTCGAGAAAGCAGCAACCGTTGCACTGATAACCTTACCAGAGGGTGATAAGGGTAGAACGGAGATAGAAGATGATGAAATATGCAATGCAATTTCCTAAACAGTTTAAGGAAAGCGGTAAAACAGACAACAAACGACAAAAATCACCGAGCGATTTATTTTTTGCAAAGTCTTAACTTTAAAGTCGAAAACCAATTTGGGTTTTATTTTCAAAAAGAGTTTACCCATTATTTACAGTCGAAAACTCAGTGAGAAAATCGGAGATTGACTGTAAATTCCCCAGTGGAGTTGCCAAACTGTCGACGGCCCGATTTTTCGCGGAACGGAATCCGCCGGCGGTCGGCCCTTTTTGAACAAAGGTTTTGCAAGTTCGTTTCGTTTTCGTTTTCTGAAAAACAGGCAAAGGCGATTAAAGCCGTTTTGGTTGCAATGCCGAACTAGTGGGTCTTAAAATCTGTTTTGAGTCGCCACCCATTTCGGGAACCGATTTTTAAGAAAAGCCAAAAAAGATTGACTCCGTTTTAACTTTTGGATAAGGCACAAAAATCCGAACCAGAAATATTCCAGGTAAGTGGGTAGGGTACGTCAGCCGAAACTTCATTTCGATTAACGCCCGGATTAACCGGCCTCTGAAACCAAATTTGATTTTCCGAAAAATTAAAGTTAAGACTGATTATTTTGAAAAACCACTAACGATGATCCTAATTTGGTGATTAAAGCGTTTGTAAAAAACACACGACAGAAAGCGATAAATTACGGAAATTAAATCGCAGAAAATAAACAACCCTTAATTCTAAATTATTCTTTCTCCGATTCCGGAGAAAATAATTACAAAGCGTTTCCTAAATTACATTCTACTTGAATTATTCCCGAATTTAAACCCGGCACCAAAACTAAGCAATTAAAGGCAGTTATTGAAAAATTGCAATTCCAAAGAAATCTTTACATCAGTTTGTTCTTTACAGCAACAATGTCCTTCTTACACTTGATTTAAACAAATCCCTAATTCTAATTTTGATTTCAAAGCCCCTAAATTACAATCCAGAAGCCCCAATTTACAGAAATCAAATCAAATCCCTCACCCAGAAACGAGAACTAAACCCTAAGATTGAGAACAGAAGGCTTACAGATTGTTTTTCCAGAGAGTTTCTCTCTTCCGTTTTTCTCCCTTCCTTTTCGAAAATCCTCCTCTCTTTCTTCTGTTGAGTCTTCCTTTTCAAGGAAGGCATCCGTGGCCTTCAGACGGCCACGTCCCTCTTCTGACTCCAGCCATCGAGCCATCGCTTCGACCACGTCCTCTCTCTCTTCTTCTTCTGCTTCGAGCCCCTTTTTCTGTCTCAATCATCGTCAGCACTCAGAAACTGTCGAGAGAAGCTTCCTTCAGAAGCTTGTTGCCTTCTCCGTCGATTCACTGTTTCTTCTCCGTCCATGTTCTCTCTCGATCACAATCTCTGTTAGGGTTCCTTCTGCCTCGCTCTCGATCTCTTTCTGTTCAAGCTTTAACGAAGCTTTCTCGTGTTCAATTCTGTTTCTGTTTGTTTTATTTATTTTTTTTTGTTTTTTTTATTTAAACAAAACGACGCCGTTTCGTAGTGAAACGGCGTGTTTTGATCTCTGCTTTCTAACACTTCTGTTTTTCCTCCTCGGTATTTCCTGTATTTAGATTTTGACCCACAGAACTTTCTGCCCGTTTACAATTGGGTCCTTCCTTCCTGTCTTCCTTCTTCAGTTTTCCTAAATACTTTCAATTCTTTTCAATTTAATCCTTTTTCTTAATTTTCTTCAAATTATCTCAATTAATCCCTTCTAATTAATTTTTCAAATTAATTAAAATTAAAAAAACATAAAACATACTTCGATTAAAAATCGAAAACACAAATAAAATATAAACATTTGCCATTTTAATCTTAAAATTGATTTTTAAGATTAAAATCACAAAGCACTCTTTTTAAATTCTTTTCTTTTCTTCTTTTTATATTTTTTGCAATTTGAAAACTAAAAACATATCTAAAAACACATATTTTTGCAATTAGAAGGGAATTTGAGAATTCTTTTAAAACTCATCAAGGATTAAAACATTAGGAAAATATTTTGGAAAAGGGAGGAGAAACGAGCTGAGTAGGAATTCTGGAAATTCCGAGCTCGGAGCTCTTATTATCCTCGAATATTTCGGGGTGCACAAATTGAGCGTCAACAATTAGGTCTTTCTTTGTGTAAGGTAGGTTAAGGTATAAGGTAAGAGGTAGGGTAGACTCCTTGTCCAAGTATGGCATTAGTCTTAAATGATTCATTCCCATTCCCTTCTTTATTCTTTCCTTCCTTTCTTTCTTATTTTTTTTCTCACTTTTGGTTTTACGTCTCTTTTTTTATTCCCCTTTATTTATAGGTGGTATCTATGGTATGAATGCATACATCTATCATGCCATAATTCATTTTAATGTCATGGGATGAACGCAAAGGTCCAATCAAGGGTATCCTAAGGGGAAGGTTCTAATTTGAATGAGAAAACTGAGTGACTAATAGGGACTCTCGAATGCCTAGAGTAAGGATATACCTCGCCACATATGAAACAGAGAGTTTCGCGTGGTTCCAGCAGTACGACTTATTCTTGGGCCACCACTAAAAAGATTAGAAGTTGTTTTCAGCACCAAGGTGGGACACTTTCGCTGTCCATGGACATCATCAAAGAGATGTGTCCATCAACCGCTACTCGTTATCCCGACTCACAAGAAGTTTTATAGAGAGAGAAGAAATTCATTTGAAATTCATTTTTTATGATTTTTGAAAAACTCATCATCAATATTTGAAAACTATGCACATCAGATGCAAATGCAATTTTATTTTATTTATTATTTTTTTTATAAGTCCAAATCTTCTTCAAGGCTTCTTTAGGAAAGAACACTTGTTCCTGCAAAAGGATGTTAAAGAAAAAAGATGCAATGATGCGAATGCAATGATAACCCACACTTAAGTTTGTCCCCAGCAGAGTCGCCAGATTTTGAATCCTTACCAGAAGCCCTCCGAGCTGCCGGGCCGATCCGCGAGGGAAGTCGGTTAGCCGGGGGTGTTCACTCGGGGTGAAGTGTGTGTGTGTGTAGAGTCGCCACTTAATTTATTTTGTTGAAGCGAAAAAATTAAGAAAGAACCCCTAGTGACTCCATTTTGCGATTAACTTATTTCTAGGTTAATCGCCCCAATGAATGAAATGCACTAGTCTTAGAACCCGATGTGGATTCGAAGATTATGTCATGCATTCACATCCAATGATCTTTCTTCTAAATATATGCTATGCAGGAATGAAAATTTAGAAATGATCGGGAGTGGGGAGACCTGCTATTTGAGGTTATATCTCGAATATGACTACATACTCTCGTTTGAATGAGATATCAAGGTCAATGTAGTTCGATTTGCCTATTTAAAGGCGATGAAGGGGGGTGTATGCATGTATGCGTGCTATGAGTGTGTGAAAAGTGAATTTAGGCCTAGGGGCCGAAAAAGGAGTTTATCGACGTCCGTGGTCGAAATGTGTGAAATTTAGGCCTAGTGGCTGAAAAAAGAGTTTTTTGACTTCCGCGGTCAAAGTGCGTGTTTTATTGGTCTAGTGACCAAAAAGGGAGTGTTATGACTTCCGGGGTCAAAAATGGAATTTTGTTGGTCTAGTGACCGAAAAAGGAGTTTTATGACTTGTGTGGTCAACAGTGTGATTTTGTTGGTCTAGTGACCGAAAAAGGAGTTTTATGACTTTCGTGGTCAAAAATGTGATTTTGTTAGATTTCCATTGAGGAAGATTGATTTTTAGGCCTTTTGGCCAAAATTTGTGTTTTTTGCGTGTTTCCGTTGGGGAAAAAGTGATTTGTCAGGCCTGGGGGCTAAAATGTGATTTGTAGTGTGGCACTGTGGCCAAAAGAGATTGATTATTTAGGCGTTGTAGCCAAAAGATTGATTGGTGCGGCACTGTGGCCGAAAGATTTGATTTAGGTGGCGCGGCGGCCAAAACTAGTAACTATGACGGCATTTTAGCCAAAAATGTGTGTTTATGAGATGCAATATGTCATGTATGCATGAAACAAGATGTGATAAAAGAGAATTTAATCAAAGAGATAAGTTTCGAAATATACCTGAGGTAGTCGGCGTCCACTCCTTAGCTTCAGCTTGATTTGGACTTATTTTTTTATATGATTAATGTATGCAATGCAAGTTATCACAGAAATGCAATGCAGAAAGCAGTAAAGAATTGCCTTTGAGATGAAGAATCACCGTAGGTAAGAAGGGAGAAGAGAGCGACTGGGATTGCAGGACGGAGGGTAAGAATTTTCAATCCTACATGATAATGAAGAATTGATGGGGTGCATGGATGAACAAAAAGAAAGAGAAGAAAGGAAAGAGAGGAAGTGAAGATGGTGGGGTGGTGGGCGGCGAATTGAGTTAGAGAAGAAGGAAAAAATATATAATAATAATAATAATAATAATAATAATAATAATAATAATAATAATAATAATAATAATAATAATAATAGTAATAATTGTGACATCCCAACCCTAACCCTGCATCGTTCCGATGTTATTTTCATGCATTACGTGCATTTTCATTAAAATGCATCATGATTTAATTTGATAATTAAGTTAATTATGGATTATATGATTTGAACATGATAATATATGATTTGAATAAGAATTTCAAGCTATGTTATAGGCTCGTTTGCCGTCGAAAGACACAAACGGAGCTAAGTAGGGTTTTCGAACCCGCGCGATCGGAAAATGCCGAAATCGCGTAAATTATGAACCAAATGATTTTGATATTTTGATATATGTTTTTTAACATGTTTTAAAGAGTTTTGGAACCCTAAATGTGCGACGACGTCTTACGGTTTTGGTTCCGTAAATATTGTCGAGCTTCGGACTCGGTTTAGGGCACCGAGCGAACCGCGACCACTTTTCGAATTCCGATTTTTACGGAACTTTAGAAACGTGTTCTGCATATTATTTTGACAGCAAAATGTATTTAAATTAGTGCTGGAATGAGATTATAGGCTGGAAAGAGAGGTTGAAAGATTTAGAGGAAGTTAATTAGGAAACCTTAAGCTTAAGTAAGGTTTAAAGCATTTTTTTTGGATAGTTTTTGGTTGGCTAATAACCAAGCAATTGTTGGACACTTTAGGCAGGTGTTAGATGTGCTGGAGAGGCAGGAAATAAGTCTGGTTCAGTGGGAAAAAGGAGAGGGAAAACGTAGGTGAAGGTGAGAGGAAGAAGAAAGAAAGAAAGAAAAAAGGAAAAGAAAGGAAGAAAAAGAAAGAGAAAAGTAGGAAATCCTTGGGAAATCTTCAAACCAACTGTTTTAACATGTTCTTGGGTAGTTTAGGAAGTGTTTAGATGTGTTAGATTAGAAAGAAATTGGCTGAAAATCGTGGGATAAAGAGAAACAAATTCTGGTTCTGGGCAGTTTTAGGATACCATCTTTAGAGGATTATAACTTCCAATTGGTGAAGCCTATGTGAGTTTTGTGACGCGGACCCAATAGCTCGACGACTAGAAAATCCGAGTTACCCGTTTGATAGAAGAAACTTAGACAAGAAGTAATCCACCTTCCCTCACGACCCAACACCTCGCAATGGATGTAGAACCGCTCGTACGCAAAGGATTTAAGATAGGAATTTGAAGAACGCCACAACTTGTTGA
>CANUEY010407550.1:0-44316 GCA_948099555.1 Croton setiger
TTATTATTATTATTATTATTATTATTATTATTATTATTATTATTATTATTATTATTATTATTATTATCATTATTATTATCATTATTATTATCATTATTATTATTATTATTATTATTATTATTATTATTATTATTATTATTATTATTATTATTATTATTATTTAGAATAATAAGGACACTTGTCTTTGTCATTAAATAGTTTAATTAAATTTTTATTTCGGTTTCTTCATCCTTTCTTTTAACTTCTTCTATAAATTATGATCCATATTCTGAAACTTGCTCTTTTATTATTTTAATTATTATTCCTTCAAACTAAAAAAAATAATATTTTTTAATATTTTAACAGGCTAAAATACAATTATTTTTTAGCATTTGATAAATTAATTTTTCAGATTGAAGTTTATCTATTTATTTAACATTCTATCAAAGACTAATATTCTAACTTTTAATTTTTAATATTTTTTAATTATTATTTAAAAAAGTTATTTAAACAGTTAATTTATTCAAGAAAAAAAATAGTATAAAAAATAAAAATAAAGAATAATTGTATTCTCATCATTAAGGCATAATTAATGAGGTTAAGTATTATTTAATCTTTTAAACCTTCGAATAATTTATACTTCAATTGCTTTTTCTCTCTCTATATGATTGAATTTTTTTTCCAAAAATAAAAAAAAATGACAGATATTTATTGGCTCGACTGTAATTATTTAGAGTTAATTAATATTTAATTGATAAATTAATTTGTACATTGACTTCGATTTGATACTGATTGCTGGCCTAAAGACGTAGTGCGGTTTTTCTTGCTAAAATGATGATTCAAATAAATATATTGGTTACTTTTAAAATCAACAAACTGTAATGATTCATTTAAAAACTATCAGTGAACTAAGTCGAAATATTACAACCGATTGACGAGCTGAATACAACATAGTACAATTATTTGAATAATAAAATTTCTTTTATATATATACTAAATTTAATACTCTGTTTAATTACATATAGATGAATAATTGAATATGCAATATTTGTTTATTGTCATGATAACTATGTAATTCTGCTCACACATGTTAGTTTGTCTGTTTACCGCTGCGCTACTCTGGTATCTTTCATGATGTAACTCTTATAGTTAAATAAATCTATTTAGACAACTAAACATGTTAAACAAATAGTTTAGTGAATATTTTAACCTTGCTAGATGATAATATACATGCAATTATACACCATGGACATGCACCATTACCTGTCTTGCTTCTACTTGCTTATGTTTATACAAATTATGAATGCATCGTATGAATATATTCACCAACGTCAAACACAAAACACATCACATAATCATCTTATTTATATTACATTGTCTTCATTTCTGTAATGACAATTATAGAATATTGTTTATGCTTTCTAATGATTTTACTTATTATGGGTCTAATTCTCCTGATAATTAAATTTATGAAGCTAACTTGAGCTCGACTTGTTTATTAAACGAGCTTAATCTCAACTCATTTAGCTGAGCTAACGAACTCGAACCAACATTTAATAACTCAAATTCTGAATTGTTTGCAATCGGTTGATTTACGGTCATAAACACAGTCGTAAACATAAAATGTCAAACATAGTTTAGTCACAGTTTATTGAAAAGCCCAAAGAAACGGGTCAGAATATAACCCAACCTAAGTCCAACCAAAATAAGCAAAAGCCCAAGTTTACCGAATTTCAAAGACTCCGAGCTCCGACCTGCCGTTTACGCTGTTCAACTTTATTTAATACAAACGCCGATTTACATGAATTGTCGTTTGTTTTTTATATATACGAGGGTACGGTGGTAATTAGAGAGTCCTCCAAAACTGCTTAAAATACACAGTTGTAGAAAAGTTACAATGTGGCTTATTTTAAAATGTGCTTAAAATCTGATAAGCGCTTATTTTAAGCTAAAATAAATGTGTAACTGGACAGCTTATATTCTAAAAAATTGTCTATTTAAGCTAAGGTAGACGGGGCCGTGTTTATCTCTACTTGTTTGAAGCATGGTGGTTTTGGGTTTCTTGCATGGCATTTCTTCACCATTTCCACTTCAGGAAACCATTTCTTCCTCAAATTCTCAGTACCCTTCGAATAAAAGTACCATTCTTGCTAGTAGAAGAGGGATAGCTTTTGGTTCCACCACATTGGTATTGGCTTCTCTGCTCAGTTTGCAAAATCTCACTCCGAACCCACTTTCTGCAATTGCTCTAGAAGATGAACTTCAAAAAGAAGAGGATAGAATTGTTAATCTTTTCCAGGTTTTCTTCTATCTGTTCTGACCTATTTAAATTTCCACTCACGTCTCCAATTTGATTTACCTTTTGAGTTCCTTGCTTGATGAATTTTGATTGGTAAATTTTTGGCATTTGGGTTTCATTTTATATGTAAAGTAATTGCTTGTTTAAGCTAAGCCAAAAATAAGTTGCTTGTTTAAGTGACAAAATTCCATTTTTGCCAATTTGTTGCAGATAACTTCACCATCAGTTGTTTTCGTTAAAGACTTTGAATTAGCTAAAAGCCCTAATAGTTCTTCCTTTGATGCTGAGTTTACTGAGGATGAAAATGCAAAAGTTGAGGGGACAGGTTCAGGCTTCATTTGGGATAAATTTGGTCATATTGTAGGCTTTTTTCTTCCTTTCTTCTTTATATGTTTATAAATTTATGTTGTTGAATTTATAAGGTATCACCTATTTCTTTCAGCTTCATTGATTCTGTGCAATATTATTGAAATTTTGAATCCAATTTTTGACAGGTGACAAACTACCATGTTGTTGATAAATTGGCTACAGATAAGAACGGGTTACACCGTTGTAAGGTCTTGTTATTTGTAGTAATCTTATTTGTCTGATGATTATTGCAATTCATTCTTCGGATCATTCAAAATGTGTCTCGTGAGTGTAGGTCATTGTCTGAGTAGCATTATGTTCTTGGTCTCATCTTTTTTAGGTGTTGCTAGTTGATGCTGGAGGCAATAGCTTGTACAAGGAAGGGAAGATCATTGGTTTTGATCCAGCTTATGATCTGGCTGTTCTTAAGGTTTCCATTTTGACTCATATCATATCCTTAAATTCTATTGAACTTGTTCTTGATATATGGAGTATTGAAGTTCTTAAAACCTTTATCTTGCTCTTCCAAGTACTTCTGCGTAAATTCTTGTGGTCATGCTGGATTTGCAATTTAGCTAGAGTTGGAAAATGCTTACTCTGAATTCATCTGCAGGTTGACGTTGAAGGCCACGAACTGAAGCCTGCTGTTCTTGGTACATCTAAAGATTTACGTGTTGGTCAAAACTGCTTTGCCATTGGGAATCCTTATGGATATGAGAACACACTTACAACTGGGGTAATTCTTGAATAAATATGTCAAAGTTCAATTTTAAGGGATATTTTTTAGCTTGATGCTGTTGCTGGAATCAAATTAGAAAACGTCACATATAGTTTTTTGATGGGAAGAGAATGTAGTTGTTGGTTAGTGCGTCATGTTGTATAATGGTTCGAGAGATACAGGTTATCAGTGGCTTGGGAAGGGAAATACCTTCACCAAATGGAAGAGCCATTCGCGGAGCTATTCAAACAGATGCAGCTATTAACGCAGGTTAACGCGAAAGAAGTTATACAAAGAAACTGAAATGTTCTAGGTGGTTCTTCATAACTATATGATCAACTTCATCTGAAACTTTATGCAGGAAATTCAGGTGGGCCGTTGATTGATTCATATGGGCATGTTATCGGAGTCAATACAGCAACTTTCACTAGAAAGGGTGAGGGAGGGAGATGCTTTTCATTTAACTTATTTCTTAGTTCTTATCTTTTTTCAGATTTGGTAATTGTCATTAAAAGAGAATACTGGAAGGTACCTGGTTTAGTTCAAATTTCTGAGAATTCACTAATGTTCATTGCAGGAACAGGAACGTCCTCCGGTGTGAATTTTGCGATACCTATCGATACAGTTTGGCGGACAGTACCTTACCTTATTGTTTATGGAACTCCTTACAGCAACAGATTTTGATCATTTTATGACCTTCACCACAGATCTCTGCAATTATCTATTACTTCTGGCAATAGATTAGAAATTGTTGATGTCAATTGTCAATCACATTTATATATGTAGGTTTTGAATTTGGTCATTCAATTCAAAGATATATACAACAGAACTAATAATTTTATTCCGGACCCTGTATATTAAATGGGGAAAATCATTACAGAATTGATGCACATAGAAGTAACTGATCAGAAAATATAAATACAGAAGAGGTTTATCGAATTCTCTATCCTGATTATGTTATTTATCCCCTAATCCAACGAGAAAGTTCCACCACAATACCTGAAAAATAACAACCGCATAACAGAATTTTCTAACATTCAGAAACTGGTAAAATTAGTATGCGTCCTATAGAAGTAGTAAACAAATGATGTACCTGTCACTGAACTTCTCAACGGCATCAGAGGCGTAAAGAAGTGTCTCGTTGGCTTTCTCTATAACCATATAAAGCTCCTTCCCTCTTGTGGTTCGAGCAATAACCCAAGCATTGTTCTTTGCTCTTATGCATATTTCCAAATCTTTCACTTGATCTGCACTATCATGTTTCACTCTACTCTTTTCCAAATCTACTTCTTCTCTTAGCTTACTCATGGCAAGTAAAGATTCCTGCAATATAAAACAAAATGAACTCTTCAATAGACCGACAACAGGATCAGTAATCAAGCAAGTGGATGAAGATGTAGCTTTCCAAGTCAAGAGTCACACAATATAAATGATAACTGATTTATCTGAACTTCCCATCCTTGTATTGTTCACGGTTTGGGCTGTATTTGTGCTTCAAATTCAAAATAATAATGCAAATTTTCATTTTTTTTTTTGCTTTATTATGGGAGAACAGCTACATTATCGAATTCAGTTGTTAAACAAGAAAGATTGAATGGCACTTTACCTTTGTAAGTGTTGTAACTTTTACAGGTGGAGAAGCCCTAGATACATTTCGATCATCATCAACTAGTAGGTATCGATATCCTCTGACATGATATGCATTCTCACCACCCCATCCTTTTGATAGTTTCTCTTCAACTTTCAACATCTTAAATGATGCCTAGTACATAAGCAAACAAGAATATTCAATTTTCAAGAAGAAAGCAGAATAAGAGCATAAAACAGACTTTCTGTGTAGGTTGATCATTCTTCAGCACTTTAACAAACTTTCAGCATGAGATAATAATGTAATGTCAGGTAAATGATGCATCAGACTTTCAGTACGAACATTGATCGAGCAGAATCAATGAGCTATCCTTGCCACATTTCAAAGCCACATTTTTTTTATGCACAAATCTTTGTACGTGCAAAAAAAAAAAATTGAGAGATTGGTGGAATCTAATTATTACTAGTTGAAATGAGAAATGAAGAATAAAATGATGTAGAAAGCTATGAGGAAAGAATGGCATTAGCTAAAAAAAAAAAAGAGGGTCTTGAAATAGATAGTCTGTTCCTAATATGAAAATGAATAGAGCCCCACATATACTGTAATACACTAAAGGATTATGTAGGCTCCAAAGGGAAAGATAGTATAAGGCCTGGTAATATATGAGGTTCATATAGCTAAAACAAAATTTTAGCATAGTGCTCTGCTTACAAATAATAACAATGATTACAACAAATGTAGAAATTCTGACAACATCAATGACATGGATAACATATAGAAAGAGAAGAAAAATAGTAATGCAATATTAGTCACCAAGGTTAGGAACTTTACATTTTCAAGAACTTGCTGCTTCACCAGGGAAACACCTTGCTCCCCATTAATAATGGAGGATATAGGAATTAGGAGAATCAAGGTTAAGCCTTTATACTGATAAGCACAGAGATACATCTGTTCCTCTGTATGCTGAAGCCAAATTGTTGGGGTGGCTGGGCTTGAGCTACCAATATCTGTTCCCCAAATATTAGTGACCAGAAAACCATCCTTCTCTCTAGACCACCTGCCAGGCTGTAATGGTCTTTTAACGCGGTAACCATCATCTTGGACAGAAGGGTTAACATGTGGGTGATAAAAATGTTCTGAAATAGATGATGAGTGGGCTGTGGGAGGCCCCGCAGCAACTTGAGATGCAGAATTTCCTCTGCGTAAATATGACCAAGAACTTACTTCAGAGGACAAAGCATGAGGAGCCAACCTTAGAATTGCATATGTGAATATATTTATGGTGTCATCCTGAGAAATAAATGTCATAAAAGTTAGAATTCCTCTGGCAACATATTACCAGATCGAACTTATGAATATAAAAACTTCAAAGTTCAAATTCAATTTCAAAATAAGCAACTTTAAATTACGATAAGTAGAAATCCGTCAAAATTAAAAGTTGTTTAGAGACAAACATACAGGAGAAACTGTTGTGGAAACAAGCAGGTCCTGGAACAAAATCAATGAATAGCACGGCATGGTCCCAGCACAAGATTCTACTACCCTGACAAGCGACTGCAAAAGGAACATGTAATAATTAACATTAAACACGGCCTCCACTTACAGGCCAACAATTATTGCTATTCTGTTAACATCCAATTACTTTGCTCCACAGTAATTATAATATTTGTGTCAAATACATTGATATTTATCCAAGTTTGCACTTGGTTTTTGTAAGGTCACAGAACTTCAACTTGTTATTTTTAGTTGCTAGATTTCTATTTTTGTGCCAATGGGCTTAGTCACCCACGGAATCAAGGACAGTAACTAGTAGTATAGAATTGAAAATAATAGTATATTTTATCAAAAAATAAAATCTTATTTTCTCTTGGTAAACTGATATGGACATCCTCATTAATTGAGTAAAAAAAAAAATCATTTTTGACTCCACAATTACTTTTTGTATCTACTTTTTCCTCTTCCTCATACTCCTAATCAACGTTTAACAACTAAAAAAGGACAAATTGAATTCATGTGACCCTAAGAGTAAAAGTTTTGTGAACATTGGTGTAATTTACCCAGGTGTATAACATTATTGCAACTAATTATCTTATTCCATCTATTTTCTTAAATAGCTTATTCTGGAAAATTTTCAATGGGCTCTGAAATGTATATGATCTCTAAACATTTTATAGAGGCAGACCTGAACTTCAATTGCAGCTTCCCTCCCAACAGTCAACATCTGTACAGTTCCACGCTCTGTCAAACAGTCACGAAATGATGGTAGCTGGAGTTTCTTCGAAGCGAGAAAATCTGTCCCAAAGATAAAAGTTACATGTAAGGTACTACAACATACAGCAACTTCAGCTATACTTTTGGCAGTTCAGATTCAACGGACGTGATTTGAGACAGCAACTTCAGCATTACCCCAGCAGCAGTGTTCCAATTCAGACCACATTTGATACGCTGACAATTAGTGACTTACAATGAAATATTTTGAATCAAAGACAGAAACTTTAATAATATAGTGATCCCATTTGGGCAAAATAACTGCGAGCAATTTATCTTACCACTTAGATAATCCCTTATGAAAGGGTACAGATGAGACCGAACTAGTCCTCCACTAGGCTCTCTCTCGAGCATTGTTCTTATAGACCCATTAAACATCATAAAAAGAGAGTGAATTTCCTTTAGAACCTTTCTTAATGCATCGATCCGCCATATAACTTCTAGCCCCTTGCTTTTCTCCACTACCTGCAGCAAATAACAATCAGCAACTAAAAGTAAGCAAAAATGATGAAACTACAACAACAACTGAAAAAGAAAAGAATCATTCACTAGAACTATGACAATTATGAGCAAAAAACCCACTTATGACAACAAGGAGTTTGATCAAACCCAAGTTGATTTAAAAAGGAAGTAATACTGTACCATCACCATCCAGATATCAGGCTCTGCCTCATAAAAAACATGAGAATGCCTTTCTGCTTCTATCACCTCACAAGCTGCTTCTGGAGAGAAAATTCTGCAAATAATTTAAGCAACAATACCTTAAACTAAATTAGGAAAATCAGAATAGCTAAGATGTGGATTCCAGATATCAATCAAAATGGGGATGAACCTCGTAAAGGTGATGAGTCCTTCGCTGAGGCCTATAACAGAAAGTTGGGTAGAGAAGGGCAAATCAGCTGGGAAGAAGAAGAGGATCTTGTCCAGCTCTTGCCCTTCAAGCTGACCCCTTCTCAAATCAAATATGCAGATTTGCATGCCTTCGCTGAAAGTGTTAGCGGATGCTAAACCCATAATTGGAATGTTAGATTGCCTGCTAGACAATTTCAAGATTCTAATGGCTAAAATGGCAATCTCCTTACTTCTCAAATTAATTCGCTGGAGACATGGAGAACTGAAAGAAAGGCGAGAGCAAGGTTGTCAAACACACAAGTTTAACTAGAATCAAAGAAGGACAAACATCTGTAACATATATAAATACAAAATTCTCTTATAGTTCTCTCTCTCTCTCTCTCTCCCTTATTAAAGAAATTGTGTTAATCGAAAACAGAAAAAACAAAATCTATATTCGCTCATATTTAAATTAACCTCAAACAACAACATATCAAGTTATCGACCACTTAAGTATGAATGAGGCTCGACATAACATACCTGAAATTGAAGAAGAAGAAGAACTGAAGAAGAGAAGGGAGGCGAGAAGCTGTTCGAGTTTCGAACAGTCACAGGTTGATCAGAACTTCAAACATCAGCTTCGCTGGACATAGATGAGTCCCAATTGGCAACCTCGCAGATGGTCACAGATCGATCGTCTCCGTCGCAGCTCGCAAGGGGAAAAATCGATTTATCATAGCTCGCAAGGGAGAACAAAGTAAAACACGCTGTTTATTTTAACCGCCATACAAAACGACGTAGTATGGGAATAGAATAGTGATATGGGAAGGAAGGAGATTCTTGAGAGGCACAACACAATATATTGAATGAAGGGAAGTGATTTGGTTCTATAACATAACACTTGCATGAGTTTACTAACCAGCAGTTTTTAACTACTCTGAAATCTGAATTGCAGGTTTATTAAGTTGCTGTACATATGATTTCAACAGCCAGTCAAACGGGCTTTTCTTCTACAGTTGTAAGAAAGAGTATGTGAGAGACAAGGTTCAATTATAACTGGACAGAATCTGATATATTTGTTTGATTTTAGGAAATTGATGCGATTAGATTGTACTTGATCTTTCCATTAACTTGAGCAAGTACCCTCTTTCTTCTCTCCATTTATCATATGTTCTTGCTTCCCTGAGGAAATTGAATTTGCAAAATCATGATATGCTTCGGACTCTGAAGGTTGCATTAATTTAAACGGGGGAAGAGAAAGAGAAAGAAATTTGAATCGTGTACGAATTTGGATGTTACGCATTGCGTATGTACAATCAAAACTTGCTCCGATATAATAACATGTCTCTGTTTCCTAAGTTGATTGCTTGGAAAAGTAATAGTTTCGCATCCACTTGTCAACATCAACCGCCCATTCGCTCATTCTTTTGTCCGTTCTCCTACAAGCCGCCACGTGTCCAAGATTTCCTTTTGCTTTTGCAAGCTCATATTAGGAAACTAGGGTCACAATTACTCTTGCCACGTGTCCCTCCGCCATTGGTTATTAACGATAATTATACCCTTATGTTAATTAATTTTCATGTAACGTTTGATTAAGTATTCTTTCGCAAAACAAACTTGCGAAAGTCACTTTGTTCCGCAAATTCATCATGCGAAACCTTTTGTTTGGCAAAACCACCTTGCGTTACGTCCGTCGCTTGTCCACAATTTGAATTTCGTTATTTTCTTTGTAAATAATCCGACTTGGAATGTAACTGCTGTGCATATTCAAACCAATAAAAAACAATCAAAATATGAAGAGGGAAGCTTTGTCAAATACATACTTTTCACTTTCCCCGCATACAAGACAAGAAATTCAAAGCACAATTTGTTCCATTATCAAGTCATTCATGTAATCCGAGACAGTTGCCGAAAACAAGTCTCAATTATAATTTGCGGCAGGTGTGCTAGTTTACTTGACCAAGAGGCACATGAGCATATATAGTAATGGAAACCGAAATTGCTTTCTAATCCTGTAACTTTAAAAGTGACAATTGTTCTTCAATGGAGCAATCAACATGACATGAAGTTCTACAAGAGGAAGGGATAAGAATAAGGCCAAGGCAGCGCTGTTCCATTGGTGAAGGAGCTGACCGCCGGGTGCTTCGATATTCTATTGCATCTTGTAGAATGATGTTTCCTTGTTTGTCAATGCAATGAAATGTTCCCAAGAAAAAGCGCCCATCCTTAATTCCTATCAGCATTCTGCGGAATAGAAGCTTCCTCACTCGAGATACATGGCTTGAGCTGTTCGGGTTAGGCCCATCTGAGCTCCCTGGCAGAGTTGAGCATTCCTTCATGTCGTGCACATCATTATCCATACTGGTAAAATAAAAACAAAAATCAATTCACCTTCAGATCTGATAGATTTGTTTTGGTATTTAAAATTGGGTGGGAAGAATAAATGAGAACATAAAAATTGCAACTTGATGGTGGTTTTAAACATTGATTGAGTCATACAGAAACAAAAAGCAATGAAGAAGAGATGGAAGAAATCAAGATATGCAGCGTTCTTATGTTATGTGAAAAGTCTATACGTGCAAAGTGTTAATTTCAGACATGGATTGGAACAACTGATAACAAGAACATGAGACAGAGAAAATGAAAACCCAGCATATAGTATTAGACAAAACAGCATGTAACAGAACAATATCTTGATCAGTCTGATAAGCATCATCTTTTTTTTATCGTCACCCGAATCACCCACCTAAATCACAAATGCATTACAATGAAATATGCAACCAGACGCAAAATTCATAAGTTGGCATGAGCTGATGATGACCCATATGTTCACAGTATTAAAGTTTAGTTTACAAGGTTTGAGCATATTGTTTATAAATTTATAATTTGAGCCATTGATGTGGGGATCGTTTAGTTTTTAATTACTAGTATTTGAGCATTTTTTTAGGGATCTTAAGCAAGGTAAACAACTAGCAAGTCGCATGACAAACTAACAAGTAGATTCATTCATGACAAAACATCTTCTCCTAAAGCAAATGTGTTCATATATTCTGAAAATACTCTTATTAGTAGATAACTAGGAGGCACTAACCACCCTGCACCCCAAATTTCTATTTCATGCATCTCTACTTCCAGTCTGCCAAAACTACCAATAGGTTTTGTTCTTCAAATCCCATTCATAAATCTAAATCTCACACCCATGACTGAACTTAATTTCAACTACTTAAAAGAGCCACACTTGGAACAAGATGGTTATGCAGCACACTAGCTCAATTACAAACATTGAGTCATTGACTAGCAAACACTCCTCTCCTCTGTCTCTTACTTAATCAAATAACAATTCTATCAAAAACTACAACGCGTGAAAATTTAGGCAAATTACTGATATCATAAAATTCTGGAAATTCAATCAAAATGAATCACTCGACGATGGAGATGAATAGTACCTTTGATTTGGATGGATAGAATGAGGAAATATTCAATCAAAAGGAACTACTCCAAGGATCAACGGTCAGCTAAGGAATGAGGAATTAGGGATTACAAAGACGAGAAACGCATTAGGAAGCAGAAGAATAAATCCTCAGGGAATGAGGAATTAGGGATTGCTTGCATATCATTAATGTAAAAATAAAAATGTAAATTAATATCAATCCCCTTTTTTTTTTTTTTAAAAAAAAAAAAATGTAAAAAGTAATTTTATATAGGTTGAAAAAGGTAAAAAAAAAAAGGAAAAATTACTGCGGGCAAGCAGTTAGAAGCTGTAAGTAACCTTTAAAAAGGTACCACGATTTGACTTTGGAGTGGTAGTTCGAATCCAAACAAGGCGCTTACTCCGCTAGCCGAGAACAAGAACAAGAAGAAGCCATCTCTCTCTTCTGTTCTTTATTAGGGTTTTTCTTTTCATTGTCTTTATTTTCTGGTATGATTCTTTTTCTCCATCAGCTACTCAACAATCTCAGTTTCGCTGTAACCTAAATTGCTTATTTCGTATGTTCTTTTTGCCTGTGTTTAGGTTTTTTATTCTACACTATTTGGTAGAAAAAAAATTTGTTCCTTTTTTGACTTTTTTTTTCTTTTTTTTCGTTTGTCCAAATTCATATGCGTTATCATGATGAACTCGTAGGTTAATTGACAGTTTTTGGCTTGAATTTAGCTGACAAGAGCAATTCAACTTTTGTTCCACTCTGTTTGGTCTTATTAAGATTCATTCTAATCCATAATGGTTCGTTATCGTGTAAAATTTTTTGGATTGTTTTATTTTATAATTGGCCTTTTTGTTTTTGCTCTATATAGTTTGTATCTGTCTAATCATTAGAGAGCTAATACATTGACATCAAGTAAATAAATTCTTTATTTTGCAACTGAGTCTGTAATAGTGCTACTGTTAATGAAATTTTATCAAGTTATGTATAAGAATTTTGATGGTTCATTTTCTTATCTACAAATCCAAATAATGACTCAAAATTTAAAACAGTGTCTGCATTAAATAGGAGGGTGCTTTAATTGTTAGATTTTATCTTTTGGTTTCTGTTGAGACTTGTTTTACTCTTGCAGGAGGTAATTGGTATGTGAAAAAATGGGTGAGAATGGGAAGAGGTTTCGTTCACAAAGAGATCATGAAGGTGACAGTAAAAATCAGAAGAGAAGGATAACTGAGAGGGATGAAAGAGGCAGCAACAGCGATGAACTGGTTGTTTATAGAATACTATGTCCAGTTGAGGTTATAGGTAGTGTAATTGGCAAAAACGGGAAAGTCATAAATTCGATAAGGCAAGAGACGAGGGCAAAGGTTAAGGTCGTTGACCCTTTTCCAGGTGCGAAGGATAGAGTCTTAACAATCTATTGCTATGTTAAAAATAAAGAAGACATTGACGTTGATGAAGAATTCAATGACAATCAGCCTTTATGCCCTGCCCAGGATGCTCTTATTAGAGTTCATGCTGCAATTTCAAATGCAATTGCATCACTTCTGGATTCTGATTGGAAACAGAAAGATAAGGAGGAGTGCCAAATTCTTGTACCCTCTAGCCAGTCTGCAAATATCATTGGTAAGGCTGGGATGAGAATAAAGAAATTGAGAAGTAAGACAAGGACAAATATTAAAGTTACTGCTAAGGATGCCTCTGACCCAACTCACTCGTGTGCGATGGACTTTGACAACTTTATTCTGGTAAGTACTTGGGGCATCATTTTTCTTTTAAATTTATTTTAAAGCTTTCTTATTCAGATTTTCCTGCATTTTGAATGGTCTCCCTTTTGGTATTTAGTTATGATATGAGAATGTTAAGTGTTAACTACTGAAGCTGTTATTCATTTGAGAAAAAGACCTGAAGTCATCACGCAAGAGTACTTACCTTTAAATTATGAAATTAATCAAATGTTGTTTTTGTCATCTTTTTCCCTCGAACTTCTAATGCAATCCCATAAGTTGGTGATATTTCTAGAGCAAGTTTTGTTAAAACCATAGAAAAAAATTTATTAAAGACAAATTGCCCTCTTTTCAAATGTTTAAAATGGCCTCAAATTCATTATTGCGCATCAATTGAAAAGTTACACTTTTGTTCTTAGATTCTAACTCAGCAATCTTCAATTGTTTTTCAATTATGGAGTTTAATTGATATCTTTGTAATGAATTCATTTGAAAACCCAATATATGCTCAAACTGAGAGAATTAGATCCAATAGCTGTATTTTTTACCATGGCATGAAAGGCTCCAGCTTGTTGAAATTAGAAATGAAGATGTAATTTGGAGTAAACTGTTGAATTTGATATGAAAGTAATGTGTTTGTTGGATCATTTGTTTTGGATTTGTATGCGAAGCCACTGCTTGATAAAATTGGTTAAAAAGGATGTTTTCAGCTGGAATGTGAAAATAATTGGATATGGTTTAAGTGTCACGGAAGCATTTGATGTTAATAGGAGAAACCAAAATGAAGGGATTGTGATTGTAAGGGATTCAGGCTTGTGGTCCCATTAGGGATTAGAAATTGAGTCTTTTTGTTGATGGGTTGTATGATAAATAAGAATGGGCAATGGAGTTTGCTGCATTTGTCTTTGAAGAGATGAAAGTAAGTAATTTTTTATGGGAGCAGAGCAATGTTTTATGGCTTTGGTTAGAATGGTTCTATGAGAAGATAATTACCTTATTGCTGGTTGGGCTGTAGAGTTTCAGATTTATGCCAGATTTATAAGCTAATCGATAAGGAGGACATTCAAGTTTTGATACTGCTGTTTTTCTGATTGAACTAGAGCAGCAAGGATTAGGATTTGTGACTTTTTTTCTTGACAATGGGCTTTCATTGAGAATGGAAGTGAAATAAAACTTAAGAAAATGAGTTTAAGGTGAATGGCTTCTTCAAAGAAAATGGATAACTGCCAATAATGCTTGAATATAAAAATAATTTGGATAGTGGACAAGGAGAGGTTATTGTTTTCTTTGTAAAATATTTTCTCTAGCAATAACCATTCTTGCTCTGGAAATATATTATATCATCACCCCATATTTTTCATTATGATTTTTCTTTTGCTGTTTAAGGTAATCTTTTTTCTTTCCAATGTGAATAGATATCTGGTGAATCAGAATCAGTGAAGAAAGCACTGTTTGCTATTTCTGCAATTATGTATAAATTCAACCCCAAAGAAGAAGTTCCTCTTGAGACAACTGTTCCAGAAGCTCCCCCAAGCATTATTATACCTTCGGATGTTTCTATTTATCCACCTGGTCGGCTATATCCAAATGCCGATTCAATTGTCCCTCCTGGATCTGTTTCACAAATTTTAGGTTCGACACGTGGACCTGAGCTTCAGGGTTATGGAGATGCTGGGAATTCATGGTCTGTGTATTCGTCCACCCTCCCTGTAGTACCTAGTTTTGCCAACGACTCTCGATCTGAGGAGTTAATTATAAGAGTGCTGTGCCCCTTTGACAAGATTGGACGAGTAATTGGCAAGGGAGGGGGCACTATTAAAAGTATAAGGCAGGCCAGTGGAGCTCGTATTGAGGTTGATGATACCAGGGCTGACCGCAATGAGTGCCTCGTTACAGTGACTGCAATAGAGGTGAAATTATTTTCTTGTTGATTCCCATATTTATTTAACTTTAAAAACTATGTAGATAATGAATGTTGTTATATCAAGGAGTCCTTTCTTGTTTATGTACATTTTCACAGAGGCATCTCACTAGAAAAGATACATGAAATCAAGCATTCCATTTGGAATTTGCATCAAATGTTTGTTAGAATCATATTTCATACCAGTGCTTGGTTCGATTATTTTTTCAAAATGTGTTTCAATAGTTGGTCACGTGGATTTCACTTCTCCAATATCTAATTAAAATCATATTTGTGAGGATGTGATTTCATAAAAAGAAATCCGATAGCTAATGGTGTGCTGTTATGAACTGAAGCTCTCATAGAATATGTGAAATGCTGATTATATAATGTTTCTACCATTTTGGCAGTCACCCGATGATTTGAAGTCCATGGCAGTTGAAGCTGTTCTACTGCTTCAAGGGAAGATCAATGATGAAGGTGATGAAAACATTAGCATGAGACTCCTTGTTCCCTCTAAAGTTATTGGGTGCATCATTGGGAAAAGCGGTTCAATTGTAAATGAAATCCGCAAGAGGACCAAGGCGGATGTGCGCATATCAAAAGGTGAGAAGCCCAAGTGTGCTGATTCAAGTGATGAACTTGTTGAGGTATGGTTTATGAACTTCTTCAGGGCGCTTTTGAATTTAGTTTTCATATCTTGAGTTGTCTTGCTCTGATTTGTTTTGCCTGTAGATATTAGGAGAAGTTGGCAATGTGAGAGACGCACTTGTCCAGATTGTTTTGAGACTCAGAGATGATGTATTGAAAGAGAAAGATAGTGGCCGTAATCCTTCAAGTGGTGCTGATTCTTTATATTCAGGTGGCACTGGAAGTGGTATTCCGTTACCATCTCTATTGCCTTCTGTTCCTCCAGTTGCTTCACTACCTTATGACCAGAGAGCTGAAACTGGAAGTGGCATGGGCTTTCTTTCGACAAACAGCCTGTACGGATATGGATCTTTGGCGGTATGAAAGCTACTTGGCCAATATCACTCCCACTTCACGTTGTTTGTAATGTAAATTTATTGTTTAGTTTATATCTTCCTATAGGTATTCAGTGTTATTTTCCTTGCATGTATTTATTCTTACATTTTTTTTTTCAATTTTTCTTCGTTCTCGTAATTTATCCTTTATTAAGAAATTGATGATGGTTTGCAAATTTAGTAGGATGTTTTTTCTTATGTGTTCCCGATTTAATTTCTACATGCCTTTGGTAGTATTCATACTTTGCTTTTTTTTAGATGGGGGATAATGGCTACAGTTCGATGCCCTCATATTCCTCATCCAAGTTGTACGGGGGGTTAGTGCATTTCCTTCTTAAATTATGTGATTAGACTTGTCTCCCTTTGGTTCTATGCCTTCAATTCATGCTGTTTGTATGCATTTGTGCAGGTTGCCTCAACCCTCAACCTTAGAAATCTTGGTGCCTGCTAATGCAGTGGGTAAAGTATTGGGCAAAGGAGGGGCTAATATAGCCAACATTCGGAAGGTCTGTCATGCTCTCGTCATTATTCTAGATGCAGAGATGCAAATATGTAAATTTTGGGGGGATAATTTTATAAAAATAAATTGTGAGAAAACTGATGCAAATAACCATATTCACAATAGATTTTTATTTCTTTTCTTAGTATAATCTGTTATTAGCTAAATGGTAAACTACAAGAAGCACAATTATTTATAACTGTAGGCTTTCATAAAGAGAAAATCTGTTGGACTATATGTACATTTCTATGCATGAAAGAGATCGAAATGAAACAATTAAGTGGTTTTGGAAGTGAATTATTGAACATAATTATTGAGATTCTGGCCCAGCAATTTACATGTACTGCTTCTGTCTTTGTTTGCTTTGGTTCACATGTTGAGTAGTAAGCTATTAGCACTTTCATTTGTATGGTATTTTTGTTCCACTATATTATGTTGATTCTGATTCCAGATGGTAATGCTAATTTGGCCATTCTATTCAAATTTGCTAGTTGATACTGCAGCCATTTTGAGAAATCAACTGATATATGTATATCATGCAAGGATACTGCAGCCATCAACTATATATGTTTTGGAATGGAAGAATAATTATAAATTGTTTTTTCTTATATTTGATTTTATTTTTTAAATTGATCTTGGCATGAATTAAATTACATTCTTTTGCATTTCTTGTTTCTTTTCAGATATCAGGCGCAATGATTGAGATATCTGATGCAAAGTCTGCTCGGGGTGATCGCATTGCTCATATATCTGGTACACCAGAGCAGAAGCATGCAGCTGAAAACTTGATCCAGGCATTTATAATGGCCACCTAAGTTTTCAGAATGCTCAGGGCTATTTGAGGTGAATAGTTAAAATCTTGGAAATTTTCTTCAGCAATGTTGTCCATAGTTTCTCTAGGTTCTATCTGGAAGGGGCTTCATTTCTAGTCTTCTACAACTGGATTCCTTCTGTTCCTTACGTAGCGCTCAAGATCTTGTGGGAGATTCACCACGATTGTTGCTTGATCTATCCCTGATCTGCAGATCTTAGAACTTTTTAGGATCTTTCTTTCCCTTCTTTTTGTTTTATCAGGTCTTATCGACTAGTGTTGAGGCCCATCCTATTTCCATTATTGTTTATTCTCTAATTTTACAGGCACGCCAGAAAGTGTTCTCAGTGACTATATTGTCAAACTCAATGAATGTGTGTTGTTTTCTGACCTTACAATCTCTTGCGCTCTGCTTGTTAAGGATCATCTTGGCAATTCAAACATGCGTGTTGTTGGCGTTGAATCTCTACTTAATGTTTCCTGGTTTGTGCACTTCTGGTGCAGCTTATGAAACGCTTCCAGTTCCGTCTTCAAATAAAGTTGACGTGATTCCTTGGCACTCGGGCTTTCTTTGCTGTCCTCTTAGTTCAGAATTTTGTCTCCAATTGTTTTTTTTTTCTTTTCTTTTCCTTTTTCCTCTCTTGTTGATTTATAAAGAGAATGTTTCAGAGAGAGGTTACCATTCAGCTCCTGAGTTTATCGCATGTCTATCTCAAAATCCTTTATGATGGTTCTGAGATCTTTTTGTCTTGGAAGCTTTTATTAACGCACACACATCAAGTGAACGTACTTCTTTACTCTTGGTTTGAATAATTACAGATGTTCATATTATCGGTTCAGCAATTCTTCCTGGAGTAAAAAGGTTCCTGTTTCTGTTTTCTGCATCTTATAAAAGTTGACCTTCAGTACTGGTTATGACCATATTTTAGAGCATGCTTTCTATATGACAAGTTAGGGTACAATTAAGTTTAGTTGCCCTCCTAATGGCTCTAACACACTATTTTCTCTTCATTCCGGCCCTCCCTTCAGATCTAGTCTCATCTGTTATAACTTTCTTGAGTCATTTTCAATTCACTAGAATTTGTTGAAAAATGCTCTTGTGATAAGGTTGACTGCTTCCTTGAATTTACAAGGCTTTACAACCAAAAATATCCAAATATTTGCATTTTTTCTTTTCAACTTCTACCTTTTCTTTTAGTTTGTCATTTTATCATTTTAGCCTATCATTATGGTACTGCTAACAATTTTTACTAATTTTGTTAGGGAAAAGGAATTTTATGCTTGAATCCCTTAAAAGAATGAACATTTTTTTGCATACTATTAAATTTGAATTCTACTTAATTTATTTTTTAAAAGATACCTGCATATCATTGTCCTTAATGGATAAATGAAAAATATGAACTTTTTATTAATGAAATAGTTTTAGAAATAGTACTTGTGCTATGGAAACTATGTTTTTTGCCTACCAAGGGCAGCCAATTGAGTTTTAAAGTTAAATTTCAGTTTTCACTAAATTGGCCAAAATAGTAGAACAGGTTTATGGTCCAACAGTCTCCAAGCCTTAGATTTCTGGAAAAATTTGAAATGCTTTGCTAAGATTGAAGGCTCTTGCAGAGGTTAGAGTTTTGGCTTATTAGGCATTTGTATAACAGGTTAAAAGTAAAATATAGCTGCTATTGCTTGCTTAATTTTGATTTGGCAGCAGTTCTGTTATGCATGTCATCTGTGAACTGGAACTCTGCACCAGTGACATGTTAGAGCCTGGTTTGCATAGTAGATTTGTCACTTCTTTTGTGTGGTTTTCTTTTCTCTATTCTATTTGAGGGCTATTGATGCTGGATTTTCTCAACAGTGTTTCCTAATCTCACTTGATATATTATGCTCCTTATACATTATGGCAATCATGTAGTTTAAGATTCATTCCTATGACTCCACTGTGATTCCAACGGAAAGGCATTGGTGAAGATCAGATCGTGGTATTTCTTTTATAATGTTTCCGTAGTTTTAACATCATGGATGCAATGTGCAATTTTTTCTGAATGGTGCTCTCTCAACACTAATTTCTTTTGCTGTATTTGGCAATCAAATGATCTTATTCTTGTACTTCCGCATCGAAAACCTACAGGCAAAGAATGACTTTAGGTACTGCTCTTCCGATAAGCATTTCATATTGCTCTATTTATCATATTGCACAGCTCTTCTTGAAATCTGCGAACGCAATCCTGTAGCACCAGTTTGAGCGTCGAAGGGTTTTCCCTTTTTTCTTGAACGTTCTGTCTTAGGATTAGTCACTTTGTTATACTTTTACTGGAGAGAGATTGTTCGTCTCTTTTA
The DNA here is from genome assembly GCA_948099555.1 of Croton setiger. Taxonomy (NCBI): domain Eukaryota; kingdom Viridiplantae; phylum Streptophyta; class Magnoliopsida; order Malpighiales; family Euphorbiaceae; genus Croton; species Croton setiger. Next base: position 19,750 of record CANUEY010407550.1, read on the forward strand.
GCATAAATTGTTTGCTAGTCATACTCCTTTCCATCTCGTTAGGATCGAAATACGTACTCTGCTGTGATAAGCTAGATTTTCCTCCTTTGCCTGATATCTACTGATCCCAAAATCTCTATTATCTCGCCTCTTTCTTTTAATTGTACAGGGTGCTTGACCGATTATGTTGGCATTTCATAGAATGTTATGATATGAATATACCTGTACATTATTAGATATGCAGTAGTTGGGATGAGCAGAAAGAAAGAAATTGAGTTATTGTGAAGGTTATTGCATTGATATAGTTATGTAATTTTGTACATTTCAGCTGCTATGCACAATAAATACTGTTACTATGATTCATGATTTACACTCCAAAATTATTGCACCTTTTAAAATCGCAGAAGATGTGGCATTGATTTGTCGATGAAATCGGTTGGCTGATGTGTTTTGTTTCTGCAATAAGCTGGTTATATGTTGTGTGAGTGTGATCATACTTGAGATTACTTCATTTGGGAGGATAACCTTATTCTTCTCATGTAACTGTTCTACAAATATATTGTCGTTTATGTTCTCTTTTTATATTCTTTGCAGTACATCTTTTTGACCAAAAATACTTAATTTTTCTAAATTTCTATCTTAACCCTTTAAAATATAAAAATTGTATATTAATTTAAAGGTGGCCACGGACCGGTTCCGGGCTTCGGCCTACCGGGCCATGGTTCAAGGGATGGAACCGGAACTGGCCTGCCGGTTAACCGGCGGTTCGGTGTCGGACCGGTTAACCGGCAGTTTGGGAAGGCGGAACTGACGGTTTAAGTCTGGTTCACGGTTTCGGCGGTTACGGTTTTTTGACAGGCCGGTTCAGGCGGTCGGCCGGGCCCAACCGCCCATGGCCACGTCTGTATTAACTAAAAAGAGTTTTTTTTTTTTTTACAAATTATAATTACAAACTTAGATTAGGAATAAAATAATAGTAATTTTTCCGAAATACTAATATCATCTATGGGAGTGTCATTTTCACATCATGGAAAATATTTGCAAAGCAGAGAATTATTAATGCTTTGGGATAGGTGTGACTGCCCACTATGACGTTTAATTATAGAAAAGCGTAATCTTTCTTTGCCATTTTACCATTTTCCTTGTCAGAAAAAAAAAAAAAACATTTATCCAATAATTCGAACATATTTTGTTAATAACATTACTATTTGATTCTTGTGTTTTGATTAATCTTATTATTCCATTATTTATGAGGTTTGTGTGAATTTTTAAATTTCATCCCTAAATTTTGATTAATATTACTTAATATGACAGAATAATTACATAATTGTATTGAGTAAAAAGTTTACCTATCAAAAAATGAGAGATTAGATGATAATATTAGTCAGATTTCAGAAATTATATCGTAATATTTTCATATTAAAAATTGGAATTTATAATTTTTATCAGTCTATCAAATTATAATTTGATTGGTCACTTTACTTTTCATACAGTTCTGTCAACTATAATTTTAGCTATAATTTGGTCTTATAATTCTAATATTAATCAGTCGGTTAATGACAATAATCTATATTTAATAAAAAAAAGTTACAAAAATGGGAGGTTATAATTTATGAAATTTACTAAATATAGAAATGGAATCTTTGTCAGATTATCCTCATTTCCCCACAAGAGGCCATTGAAGAGATAATATAAACAATTTTGACAGAGCAAAAAGAAGTTTTCTTTCTTTACTCAATACCCATTTTTATAACAATAAATAACTACTTTCATTCCATCTTCTTTATTTTATTCTCAAGAATCCCATTTGTATCAATGGCGGTATCAGCTAAGAGACCACTTCGGTGTTTATTGAACAGAGTTTGCATAGAAACTAGAAGGTTTTATGGCGCTCTTCCTGAAGGCGCTTCTTCTTCCTCTTCTCAGCATCTCATCGGCTCGGAATATGAATTCAGCGCTCACAAGTAAATTATTTATTATCCTCTATTTTTTATATAATATTGTTTCAAATTTTATGTTCTTTTTAGTGATTATAATACTATTTGAATTGAAATTAATTTGTCTTTGGGTTTGGCTTTAATATAGTTATCATCCAGTCCCTGTTGTATTCTCTCAAGCTAAGGGTTCTTGTATTTGGGATCCTGAAGGAAACAAATACCTTGATTTTCTTTCAGCTTACTCTGCAGTTAATCAGGTGATTAATGGATTTTAATCTTTAATTAGTTTTAGATAATTGGTAATTAATGACTCGGAATTAAGTTTATAGGTTGAAATTTTGTAGGGACATTGTCATCCAAAGATAATAAAAGCTTTACAAGAACAGGCTGAAAAGCTCACTCTTAGCTCTAGAGCTTTCTATAATGATAAATTTCCTGTTTTTGCTGAGCGTTTGACAAGTATTTTTGGGTATGATATGGTTCTACCTATGAATACTGGTGCTGAAGGTGTTGAAACAGCTCTGAAGTTGGCTAGGAAATGGGGTTATGAGAAGAAGAAAATACCTAAAGATGAGGTAATCTTCCCAAACCAAACAACTTGTTAGTATTATTTATAGTTGATATGCTAAATTGTAATGACTAGTATGTTTGTGCATAGTTGTTTCTTGGTTTTCCTTTAGGCCAGTTCATGGTGACTCAAGAATGTTGGTTTTGGTTTGTTTCATGTAGGCCATTATTGTATCTTGTTGTGGCTGCTTCCATGGCCGTACTTTGGCTGTCATCTCTATGAGCTGTGACAATGAAGCAACTCGCGGGTTTGGGCCATTGTTACCTGGACATCTTAAGGTTGATTTTGGTGATGAAGTTGCCCTCGAGAAAATCTTTAAAGGTCTGGATACCAAATGGTTTTAGCGATCATGATCCTCATTCCAGTTGGGTTTTAATAAAGCATTTCATTCTATTAATCTTTCAAATTTGTTTTTCATTTTATAAATTGTTTTGATTTATCGGTATGATTTTAATTCCATTGGCAAGAAATATATGAGAAAATCTTTAAGAGCATACTCATTAGTGAACTCTGATATGCTTGCAGAGAAAGGAGACCGAATCGCTGGATTCCTTTTTGAACCTATCCAAGGAGAGGCAGGGGTATGTCTTTTCTGACTTTGAATTGAACAATTTGTATGAAAGCTCACATTGCTTCAGCTTCTTTAATTCCTTGAATTGTTCCTACCTCTCTGCTTACTTCTGAACTATTTTTAAAATGTTCTCATTCCCTCCCCTTTCAATGATAGGTTATAATTCCCCCAGATGGTTACCTAAAAGCTGTCAGAGATCTTTGTTCAAAATATAATGTTTTGATGATTGCTGATGAAATCCAAACTGGCTTAGCGCGGACAGGGAAGATGCTTGCTTGCGATTGGGAGCAAGTCCGCCCTGATGTAGTGGTAAGGCTATTTCTTGCCTCTTATTTTGACTGCTTTCCAAGCATAGAATGTGAACGTTTTGCATTTTTATGACTGTTAGTGAAGACACATTTCAAACTCAGTTCATACCTTTTGGAGGACAATAGACGTTGGATCTGCCAGCAAATTCTCTCCTAGGATGAAGTCAATAAGAATATGCTTTTAACATCTTTGACCTAACATAAAAAAAATTATTCCATGTGTAGTAGAATGCTTCGTCATGAACTACTGTTGCATTAGCTTGAAATGATGAACAATATTCACATTTGGGCTTCTGATAATCCGCTCTCTTTTTATATATTTGCACCATTTTCTTTTACTTTCCTTTTGGAAATGTGGTGCGACTATGATCTTGATATTATCTTCAGCTGATGAAAAAAAGTAGGCCTAAATCTTGTGGTAGTTTGAAATTAAATCCACAGAAATGAGAAATGGATCAATTATTGCAGCTACAGTCCACGATTTTTCTTGTTTTAAGTAAAGTTTGCGAGTCGTCAAGTCCACTCAAGGTTGTTGACTGCAAGTTATTAGTTTTGCTAATTATAAGAGCGATAAATAAATCGATCCTTTCACAATTGTTGACATTTATAATAATTTTTCTGCGGACACCTTTCTAGGTTGGTATTAACTCGAAGTCTCAAAAAATATTATATTATGTGTCGCCATAAGTGAAATAACTTCTTCTATGATTGTTCTGCTCAGATACTGGGGAAAGCACTGGGTGGTGGAGTAATACCTGTAAGTGCCGTACTTGCAGACAGAGATGTGATGCTCTGTATTCAACCCGGAGAGCATGGAAGGTTTGTGCTACATGTCCACACCTCTCTAATCTGTGATCTCTTTCTGTTCTCTGTTTTCTTCATTCTGTGACTTCCGAGTTATTACTTATAATGGTTCTGGTATTGTTATGCTTAGCACATTTGGAGGAAATCCTTTGGCTAGTGCAGTCGCAATTGCTTCACTTGATGTCATCAAAGATGAGGAGCTTGCTAAAAGGTATTCTGTCCATTATCAAGATAACATAATGAATTGAAAATTAGTAATTAATTCTTAATGTAACCAGTTGTTTGGCATTGCATAAAAGCAACTTTTAAGCACTTTTAACTTAAAAGTCAGTCATTTACCTGTTTGTCTGGGCTTTTTATTTTTTTGGCTTTTAAGTTATTTTCATAAATGCAGCATTTTGCTGCTTTTTTATAAAACCAAAAGGTAATGCTTAAATTTTGATTTTTTGCCATCTCAATCATCTGAAATTAACAAACTATTTAACAATAACAAGCTTTTATACAGGTGTTAGTCGAAGTGCAACTCCCAATGACAAAGCAAAAGACACTCTTTGCTTGATAACTTCTTTCACTTTGTTTTGATGTTATAAATCCAGATTTGAAATCCATGTAAATACTTTAGTAAGCTTTTTTGCAAAAAGCTCATGACATAACACTATTTTATTTATCCATTTTCATCTCTCTTTCACCTCTCTTTAGGAGGCTCGCACATTTTACTGAATTTTCTTCAATTCTGTGTAGATCTGCCCATTTAGGAGAGGAACTCAGGAACCAGCTACTTAAGGTCAAGCAACAGTTTCCCGACTACATTCAGGAAGTTCGAGGAAGAGGTTTGTTTAATGCTGTGGAGTTCAACAGCAAGACATTGTCTCCAGTTTCTGCATATGAAATTTGTCTGAAGTTGAAGGACAGAGGAATTCTCGCTAAACCCACGCATAATACCATAGTCCGCTTAACTCCTCCACTCTCCATGAGGTAAGGAAGCCTCAATAAATGAAATTTCTTAACGATGTCTTTCTGCATATATATGAATTAGCGAGGAATAAATGTGGTAACTGATATAGATCAATCGAGGAGCTTTTAAGGTCTTCTCTAGGAATAGTAGAGATTTTTCCATAATCCTTGATTCATTCTTCTCTTCTGTTTTTTTGGTACAATTGTATGACTTGAAGTATCTTTGTTAATATCAGTGTGGATGAGCTGAAAGAAGGTTCAAAGGCGTTACATGAAGTATTAGAACTTGATTTACCAAACTTGCAGAAAGCCAAACCAGAAAAGGCTTCCCCATCAGCTGCTGCTACAACTTGTGACCGCTGCGGCCGTAATGTGTATGGTTGAATGGTTCTGATTGAGACATATAAAAACCCATGAAAATTATCAATAAAATGCTTAATTCTTGGTTACTGGCTTTTCTCTTTGGTGCTTTCAAATTTCAAATAGCAGTCATTTCATTCAGTTAAATATATAGATACTGAGTTGGCCCATAAAATGTCATATTTCAACTTTTCTACAATAATAATAATAATAATCTTGTTCTGATTCTTAAGGTTTAATATATACTGTACTGTCTGTATCTGTTCGGTTGCACGTGGAATTAGGAGATGGCCGAAACATGAAATTCAGGTACATTAAATTCCATCCAATTATTTCTTACAATTCTTAGAATATACTGTAAATAAGTTGATTTCAGAAATGAATTCTTCAAGTGTGTGTGTGTGTATATATATATATATATATATATATATATATATATATATATATATAGTGCATGTGAGTTTACTGCACACGCGTGAGTTTGCAAACTCATTTCTTGCAAAGAAAGAGAGGTGGTTGTCTTGCTTCTTGCACAGACATCACATGTATTCTTTGTATAAACTGTTTAATTTATATATCCATGTCTGGTGGTGCCATTTTTCTTAATTAAAGATTAATAATCATAATTAGTAATCCTAGTGGAATTATGAGGTACTAGACCCATTAAACAAGGTTTAAAATTTCAATTCTGACGTTGTAAATGGATAGTATAGTATCTGAATTCGGAAAAATCGGCACTCATTATTAGGCGTTCGGAAACAGTTCGATAACTCTTTTTGTTATCTTCTTTTTATGATTTTTTATAACATTAATTAAGGTCACATAAATAAATAAATAAAGATGATTAATTTAGGTGAGGGAGACATGGAAGAGACAGAATAATAGGAAAACTTTTGGTGGTTATGTAATTATATAGCTTCTTAATTATTTGATATAGTTACAGATGGATCAAATTAAACCATGGGAGAGGAGCCTTTAGTCTTAGGAGTGCCCTTATTATAAAGGGTCATCATGTGCCCTACAATCTTTTTTTTTTTTAAAAAGGGTGTTTATTTGTACCATAGCTGGATATCATATTATTGTTTATTGTTAAACAAGGCTTAGCTGTTATATGATCTGCATTTTTTCTTAGAATATATTATGAAGAACAATAATTAATATATGTGTGTAATTTTATAGTATTTAATATAAGTTGATGTCATTTTTCATGTTCACGCCAAGCTCGTAAATTCGTTTACAATTCAGCTCACAAGCTCATTCAATAAAAGACTTACGAAAATGTATGTAATACATAATTGATACTGTTCGTAAAACTGTTTGCAAGCTTATGAATATAATTTATATTCGGCTTGTTTATTGAATGACTTCAATTTGTGAGATTAAGCTCGGTTTGCTTAACTAAATGAATGAATTCAAATGAGCTTTTTACGAGTCGAGCTCCAGTTTGTAAGCATGTTGATTTGTTTATAAGCCTAATTAGAGTTATAAAATCAAAATGGAAGGTTAACCTAGAACTTAATTATAAATGAAATTAAAGAAACAAAATAAAATAAATCAAGTGGTGGATAGGTGAGCAACGTGTAAGAAGCTGTTGTTGAGAGGGAAACAACGGTTGAAAACGGTTGTCACTCTATAGGCTGAGGTAAACGGTTTAAAGCTATGGGTGGTTGGACCAAGTTTAACTACTAATTCCGTAATCAATTAAAAATTGTAAATTATTATTATTATTATTATTATTATTATTATTATTATTATTATTATTATTATTATTATTATTATTATTATTATTATTATTCCTTAAAATAATTAATTTTTATTAAACATTTGACCAAATTTATTCTATTTGCTTAAACTTTAAACTCAGTTGAATCTTAGAAGTAAAGAGAAAAATTAAAAAAAATTATAATATACTTTACCATTTAATTATCATTTCTTCATAAGATAAAATTAACCTAAAATAAAAAATAATTTAAAGAATTATAGTAATCAAATATAGTTGATCTTCTGGCATCATCAATCATTAATATAAAGCATTGAAAACAATAATATTAATCATTCAATATTTTATCACGGAAATGGACAATTAATAATATGGGTTCCACATTAACAAATATAAGATAATAATATTTATTATCAAATAATTATTTTAATATTTTTAAAATAAATAAAATTAATACTTTTAATTAATTTGATAATTTTGTGAAGAATATTATGTATTAGGTTGCTTAATTAGGACAGTGATTGGTAGAGGAAGAAACCAAAATAACAAGCATCAATCATATGCGATTGAGATATATTATCAGAAGAGAAAGAATTGTAATTACCAATTAAGATGATCTTAATCTATCAATTAGGCAACAATTAACATCAAATTAGGCAAGTTAATTAATCAAACATGGTTATATTTATAAATCCCCTAATAACCCATTTTCTGAAAAGAAAATAATTACTATATTTTGAGCTTAAATATTTATTCTTTTATTTTGATTTGATTTAAGAAAGATAATGTGAATTAGAAGAATATAACACAATTAATTAAGTTGACAAAAAAAAAAAGCATAAGTAAATCAAAGCCTAATTTGTCTGCACTGTCATAATGTACGGAAAATAATAATATCAAATTATATTATTAATTACTATGTGGTTTTTAGTTAATTAATCTTTTGCTTGAAACTCTAACAAAGGGATCCACACATGCCTCAACGTGTGGATGCTTTTTTTATAAAAATTTTAATTATTCTAAAAAAAATATATAATTTTAATTAATTTTGTGCTTATTAATTTCTTAGATTAGATCTAATAAAAAATCAATGATAAACAATAATAATGTTTGAAATATAATTATCATCATTTACTTCAATTTTAATTTTTCTAATTGAGTTTAAAACATTTCCATCAATATACCTAATCTGATTTGTATGAGTAATTAACAAAAAATGTTAATGATTTATTTCAACAATAAATTCTTTAATAACAAACAAATCATATTTTTTTTAGATTTTAATAAAATATCATATTTTTTAATCACTGATATAAATACACTCTACTTAAAAATAAATTAATTATTAAATTATTTATTAATTAAATTTTAATTTTAATTTCTCTTAAAAATCTTAAAAAATCCTCTAACTATTCCCTATTCTCCCACTTTCACGTTTTTTTTAGGCTTTTACCACGCAACTGATTTCTATTCTTTCAATTTCTTTTTTATCTTCTTCTTCTTCTTTCTTTCTTTTAAACCGCTAACATGTCAGCTTCTTCTTTTTATTCTTTCTGTCGCTCGTTAGTATTTCTGATGGATTGATTTTTTAATACGTGTCATCACTAATGTTTATGATTTCAATGAACCGTCAATCAAAATTATGCAAACGATAACTTTAGTGTAGAGAACTGAGAAGAGGGAACTCTTGATTTTTTGTTCTGACAATATATATATATACCGATATATATGATTTATATATACTGATATATATTAGCTTTATTGTTGTATATATAGCAGTATATATGAATCATATATCTCAGTATTTGTAGCAGTATATGTAAATTATTTATACCATTATATATGAGTTTTATTTATTGTTTGTATATATATACCAATATATGTGATTTATATATATGAATATATATGATCAATATTGCAGTATAAATGATTCACATATCGTGGTATATAGTTTACTCATGTCAGAATAAATAAAGAGCATATATCAATATATATGAATCATATATATATTGGTATATATACTTTTCTATAAATTGCATAAAGATTATATATACTGATACATATGACTTGTATAATTAGTCGATGCAATTTTTTTTTAATCAAATTAAGAATCTGTTTAGGATAGAAAATTTCAGTTTTTTTAAGAATGAATGTTCGTGAGAAATCTCATTTTTCAAGTAATTTGGATTCTTTTTTATTATTTATTATTTAATAGAAATTTTTATTATTTATTATTTAGGACAATATTGAATTATTTTAAAAATATATGTTATTTTATACATTTTAAAAAATAAATAGTATTTTCTTCAATGACACATAAAATGTGTTATATGCTGCTTCATGACCCCTATTTTAACCGTATAAATGGGCTATGGTTGATGTTGGGTTAAGCCCATTAAAAATGGGCCGGATGGAAGGTGGCGGTTGGGGCCATGGCCTACAATGATGAAAGCAGAATCGGAAATGTTACCCTACATGTCTGCCAGTGACAGTATCTACTGTCCACTGTGCCCCACCACCACTAAATATTTATCATTACTCTAAAAATTGCAATTAATGCTAATTAATTTACCGACTGAATAATTAAGTGAAAAAGAGGAAGAGGCATTCCAAAATTTCATTAACAGAAAATCAGACAATAATTATTATTATTATTATTTATTAATTACGAAATTTACTTGTTAGTAATTAATTATCAGTATAATAGAATTATTAATAAATTAATTTTCATTAATTAAAAAAATAATTACTAATAGATTTAATTTAATTTAATTAAAAAAAAAAATGAATACATACTCACACGCCATCTTTTTCTCTTTGACGCGCACGATAATATCCTCTCTCTTTCTGTCAACATCCTCTTTCTGTAAAGACAAAACCGTGGATCTATCTCCTCCCACCGTTCCCTTCTTCTTCTCCTTCTTTATCTCCTCCTTCTCTGCACATACCTTCCCATTTCCTTCCTTCCTTGTCTTTCCATCTACCCTTTTTCTTCTTCTGTAAATCCCAGATCTCTACTCTTCTTTTCGCTTTCTTTAATTTTCTTAAAGATGACTTCTTTCAGATCAGATCCGACTTCCAAAATCTACCCTGAACCCGCCGCCGAGTCTCTCTCCATCGACCACTTCGACCGTTTGCCTGATTCTCTTCTTCTTCTTGTTTTTAACAAAATCGGTGATGTTAAGGCTCTTGGCCGTTGCTGTGTCGTTTCTCGTCGTTTTCACTCTCTTGTTCCGCAAGTCGATAACGTTGTTGTTCGTGTTGATTGTGTCATTTCTGATGACGATACTTCTCCTTCTTCGTCTTCTGAGAAATCTCGTTCTTCTAGTTCTTCTGGGTTTTCGTCCCTTTTTCGATTGGTGTTTGCTGGCATTGTTAAGCCTTTTCAAGCTTTGGGTCAGTTGCTTGGACCTAGAAGAGATATGTTAAATTCTTACTCTTCGAGAAATAGTCTTTTTTCATCTTCTGCTTCTTATTCTTCTTCTTTCTCTTCGAGCTCTGCTTCCTCGTCGTCTTCCCTCCTTGTCGGTCACGAAGATGATGGGGAAATGGATCAGGGCGGTGTTACCCATCATTCACCTACTCAGGTACTGAAGAATTTTAACGAAATTAGGTTTTTGCGAATCGAATTACCCAGTGGGGAATTAGGGATTGACGATGGGGTTCTTTTGAAATGGAGAGCTGATTTCGGATCTACACTTGATAACTGCGTTATTCTCGGCGCTGCGTCGGTAATTAACAATGCCCATGGTAACAGTTTCTCTCTTTTGCAAGAAAATGGAGCCGATGTTGCTTGTGGAAATGCCAACACCACCAGCACCAATAATGGAGTTAGTAGTATTGTTAGTAGTGTCGGTGATGATAATGGAAGCATACCGGAATCATTTTACACCAATGGTGGTTTAAAATTGAGGGTTGTATGGACAATTAGCTCTTTGATTGCAGCTTCAGCAAGGCACTATTTGCTTCAACCTATAATTGCGGAGCACAAGACTCTTGATAGTTTGGTACTTACTGACTCAGATGGGCAAGGAGTTTTGTGTATGAATAGGGAGCAATTGGAGGAGTTAAGGGTGAAGCCATTATCAGCTTCTTCTGCTTCAAAGAGAACGCTTGTTCCTGCGCTGAATATGCGTCTCTGGTATGCTCCCCACTTGGAATTGCCTGATGGGGTTGTGTTAAAAGGAGCAACTTTGGTTGCCATTAGACCTAGTGAACAATCTAATTCCAAGAAGGAAGTCTGCGATTCTTCTTGGGTTTCAACAGCATTTGAAGAGCCTTATGGTACTGCTGCTAAGATGCTGGTTAAGAGGAGAACTTACTGCTTGGAGATGAACTCATTCTGAACATAGCAATGGAGCTGAGGTGAATTTTTAGGATCTGTAATTGTACATTGTAAGAGTTAATAATTCATTTTGTTTGGTCTGTTTATCCTTGTTTATAAATTGAGCAAGCTAAAAAGGTGATTGCTTTACAATGTAATTATTATCCCAAATGAATGTTGAATTTAGAAACCTTTTAGTTCTGTTGACTATATTTTGATCAAGTTTTGCCAAATCAATATTGGCATATCTTAAATTAAAGCAATTGCTTGATTTCATGATTGTATGGACTTTTCAGGGAAAGCTCAAATGGTTCAGGGAAGTGAATGTGCAGATTCTGTGGGAGCAGATTGAAAGAGGAGAATCAGAACCAAATTCGCTTTACACTTGACCTGAAATGGGATTACAGTCTCAGGGGAGCTTGAATCTTGCGAGGGATTGCTGCAGCCAACACCCGAGCATGCGCTGAAACCTGCAATATTTGGACTTTTCTACACGCGAAGAACGCATCTGCTGCTTGTTTTTATGGAGGCATATGCTTTGTAAGGGTGCACGCATACATTCAAACTAAGATAAAAATGTTGTAAGAGCTTTGAGTTTGTAGTAATTTACTTAAGAAATCTATAATCTCTGTATGTGAAAAAATCGTAGGTATGAATATGCTGTGCTTATATTACACTTTTGACTTACATTGATGAGCAAATGTAGTTTGAATTAAACTCTCAATTCTCTCTCTTTTCTATAAATTAATGCTACTTGCTTCCATAACTCTTGTGTCTGAAACAAGTTGGAATCTTTCAATATTAAATTACAGTACACACTCTTCCTTCCTCGAACAGTCTACTATGTAGTCCCATGATTATTTTTCCAAGGAAACCTTGAGAATGATGAGCTATAATTAAAGGGTCGAATAAAGCATAATCACTTTCTCACTAGCTATAGCTTAATAGTATTGCTTCTTCATCATTATTATGATCATTATTATGATGATGGTGTTTGATTAAATTAGCAGCAAAGTGGTTCCTCCATTGCTAATATTTAATGAGCAGGAGGAGGCTGAAGTGAAGGGCCTAGCTAGGCTACGAACAAATGTAGTGCTTTTTGTTTTTTTGTATATTTATATTATATGGAAGAAAAACAAATACAAAGTGGTACGGTATTCTCATCAAGTTGCTGTGTTTAATAATAGCCAAGAAAAGACCAAATGGGCAATTTTTAGCCCTTTGAGAATGGCCTAACTGATTCGTAGCTTTCAGGGTCCCAACCCAACCACTGCTTAATTTCCATTATCATGTTTATGTGATGTGCCCATTTTTCATCTCTAGGATGATGATGATTCAACTCTACTCCTTATGTCACCCAACGTTTAGTGATTAGTTATTCCAAGTTATCGAATTCGAACCTCCGTACAACTCGAATCTTGATTAGTAGCCATATTTGGTGGGTTATTAAATTCAAACCTGAGTGTTTTAAAACTCCGTACAACTCGAATCTCGATTAGTAGCCACATTTGGCGGGTTATCAAATTCGAACCCGAGTGTTTTAAAACTCCGTATAACTCGAATCTTGATTAGTAGCCACATTTGGCGGGTTATCAAATTCGAATCCGAGTGTTTTAATACTCCGTACAACTCGAATCTTGATTAGTAGCCAGATTTGGTGGAAATTTATTTTCTTCCAATCACGATTTGAGACCAAATTTGAAATTTTTATACAATGTGTCTAAGCAAATTTGTTGCCTAATAATATTTATTAAGCCCAATTAGCCAGCTAATAATAAAATTTATATTATTATAATAATAATAATTGATTTGTTTTAATATTGATAATAATTTTGGTGAGACTTACAGTTGGAAGTGGGAAGTGAAAGGATATAAATTAGCATTGGCCACTATGAATTAGCTGTTTCTTTATCTGTTGATCACATGATAGATCTGATCTTAGCTTTGATACATTCCACGTGAATATAACCCTTTGGACTTTCTTCTATCATAATTATTTTTATTTTTTATTATTAATCTATTTTCTTCTTATATTTCTGCCATTAATTAACTATTTAATTATAATTATGCTACCAAATATAATTAAAATAAAATGTAATCCTCTCCATAATTGGGTTTGTCACAGTTGGCTTTGCATGCCCTCTTAAGAAAATAATTGTGGGATTGTCAATAATAAATTTTTTATTTTTTTCTAATTTGTCACTTTAAAAATTAATTTATTTCTTTTATTATATGGTTTGGTCAATTCGACGTTTTACATTATTTTAATTTTATAAGAATTATATTTTCCTAAAAAAAAATTATTATTAATTATTTTTAGCCATTTAAATATCACCTAATAGGCTCTAAGTGGAGAATTATAAGAGGAACAGATATGGTAGAATTAAGGCCCACATGTTTATTTATTAGGTAACAATGGTTGTGAAAGGAACAAGGCTTACCAGTGGAAATTATAATTATTTATTATTAATTATTAATTAGGACATGCTAATTAGTGAAATTTGTAATTAATGATGATTGTTTCTTGCACTTATGTTTTTTTTATTACATAAACATTTTCAAGTGTTCTGTTCTCACTTTTTTAGCCACAAAATTTAAGGTGGATATATTAATTATTATGCCTGTTGTCAATTTTTGGTCTCTTCTTTTTATCCTTTTTTGCTTTTATTTTTTATTTATGCCTGGTTTTATTAATCATAAATTATGCCTTCCCCTCAGAGTATATATTTTCAAAATTTTTTTATATAAAGATTATAAACAGTACAATAATTATAAAACGTTGAACAATACCCATACAATATTAGTAAAAAACAATACATCAGTTACCAAAATGTCATTTCGATATTGTTTTTATAAGGAATATATTTTCAAATTAAAATAAAAAATGAGTTACTATTCGAATATTAAAATAAAAATTGATTGCATTTCTTTAAGAATTTATTTTCTTTTCCTATCAAATGAAATGGACTAAGGAGCAAGTCTCTTTCAAACATGGGTTTGGGCCTTCTTATTTGGACCATGTTTAACGTTAATAAGGCCTTATTTGATGATAATCCCTTTTTCAGCTGTAATGACAACATTTTAAGTTATTTAGTTAAGAAGAATTGTGGGAGGACAATGGACAGAAACAAGAAGCTGCAATAACAGATCAGCAATCACTATTGCTAAAAGAAGGGAATCTTGCAAATAAACTGGGCAAAGCCAGTATCGGAAAATAAGTCCAAGACCCATGCTCCGGCACTCTGTCTCTCTCTGTCGCCGTCGTCTCCAGACCAAGACCCAAGGGAAGTTAATGAAAGTTTGAATCTTTTATACTAACATAAAATAGTATAGCAAAGTCTTAGAATTTTACATCCCTACTACCAGTAGCAAGCTGCAAGTGACACCAACCCAAGAATAAAAAATGAAGAATGGTAAAATGGGATGGCCAATATCAGAATAATTAATCAGAGAATGGCAGAGAAAAAGAATAAATAACACTTCCAATCGAATTGTTTTGGACATATTTCATCAAAAAATACACACACGTGTACGCATTACATATAAAAAAAAGTACATTCATTCCTGGTAGGAGAATGCCTGATTGCAATTAGCTGAACTGAAATGGATAGATAGATAAAGCTGATTCAGAACCTTAATCATCCATTGGTAGCATAGCCATGGATGGCAAATGCATTTGATCCTGGCTTTGCTTCTTCTTTCTCCATCTTCACTTTTAACTTCCTGCATCAAATATTTTCACATGTAGTTTAGTTTTATTAGAAAATTCTCTGTTACCCAAATGATTTTTTCTTTCCTTATGAAGAATATGCAAAATATGCCTCTTTCAAATTTAAATTTAATAGCAGCAATCAAGTAGAGAGCATGAAGTTAGAAACCAAAGAGTTTAGAAGCTGCAACTGTAAATTGTTCTAGAAAAGTAAAAAATTCCAAGCCAGCTTTTTTTCTGTTTCCTCGTAGGCAATGGGAGGAAGAAAATGCTCAAAATTTTAGATGGAGGAACTAAGCTCAAGGCCATATACCCAAGTCACAAAAGTAAGATGTGCATAAGCAATCATGTCATCAAACTATTGAACAAGCTAATACTGATTTATCACAAATTATTTTCATTCTCTAACTGAATTGTTCCTCATAATAAAACAGCCATGAGACATCAAGTAGTAGTATATTTTTTCACAAATTATCTTACCAATTTATGTATTTCAGTGGATAGTAGCTAGAGAATTCATTTCATACAGACTATGGTTTTACCAACTTATAGCATTCTCTTTCAAGGCTGATTCTTCTAATGCACTCTTTTTGGTGTGTATTCACACTGACCGATTATCAATCCTTGAATAAACTAGGTCACTCTAGGCACCATGAGTCCCGGTTCAAACTTCAATCATACTTTCACCTGATCATCATCATTTTCTTTCACATTCTCCACTAAGGGTTTTTCATTTATACACGACTGTGCATTAAAACCATGGGATTATATTAAAGCTTCTAGGTAGAACGAAGTCTTACTCTTAAATGGAGACTAGCTTTAGTCACAAACATTAACAAATAACAACAAAGAGTTTACATGCTTCATATCCATTAATTTGATACTGAAGCAAATATAACATTCCTTTATATAAACGCTTTAGCCTTAGCTTCATAATTCGAATTCCATCACACCTAACTCTCATGGAATGCTTAATAGTTGAGAATTGGGACTGATGCTAATAGGATATTCTCATATATAACGATCTATGGCCTGCCTTTACCAGATCTGTTGTTTATGGGTATCATAAAATAAATGAAGTGCAGTTCTGCAAACCTTAGTTTCCATTATATATGATTCTGTTACCTCTTTCCAAATAAAGTACTATCATTCTCCCCTACCTATATTTATCTCTTTTACCTCCAAATCAAATGTTAAGGTTGGGGGAAAAAAGGGGGTGTTCATAATTGAAACTTAAAGACATGAGCCAATGCATCTAGTATTGATATATTGTTTGCCACCTTATTACAAGCTTACAGTTTCATTTCTAACAGAAGTCTAGCAATTTCGAAAACCCTTATCAGGGTCTATATATTTAACCTTATCACACTGTCACTTATTTGGGATTTGTCTAATTTACAAAAAGGCAAGTTGGCATGAGCCTTTTTTTTTTATAATAAGCAAATTAACTTTTTTTATTTACTCTAATCTAGGAAAAGTTAACATAGACGTCTAAATTCAAGTCAAAAGCCAAACCCACAACCTAGCATTGGGTAAACAAAACCTTGAAAACCCCAATAGTGCAATGAAAAATATGAAAACGGGAAGCACTTCAAATTCTGTAAACTGTGATTCATTAAAATTGATCTAGGTGATGTGTAAATATAATTTGATTTAGAAAAAATAAAACAAAATTTTTTTTAAAAGAATAAGTTGCTGCTAGCACCCAAAAACAATTTCCAAAACATAACCGACCCAAAAGGTCTAGAAGAAGCCAAGCCAAACACTTGAGATAAGAGGGGTGAAACTGAAGAGGAAAACACATGCAAAAGAATATGACCATTTCTCATAAGAGGTTTTCCTTGTAAGAAAAGTTGAATCCAAGCCTTTCCAACTTTCAATTAGTAAGCAAATGCATTAAAATGAGGAGAGTGGAAATGAAGTTATACATTTTAGAGAAGCCATTACCCCAAATAAGGTCTAGGTACTCTAGTTTCTCTAGTAGAAACCCAAGACAAGCAAATTTTGAGTCTGAGAGGCGACTGTAATTATAGTAAAACCAAATTGCCGAGGCCAATCAGGAAGACAGGAACTGGATTTTGACATGATGAGCCAAGTAATAAATATAGCCAAAGGGAGAGGGGATGGAGCCATAACTCTAGCCACATGCATAACTCCTCTTATTCTTCTCTGTGCAGCCCTCACCATCTATAAGCCTAGCCATTTAAGGTTCCCATTTCCTGGTTAGCTACATATTTAAATCAACAGAACCTAAAACAAGTTTCAGTCATTTTTCCTCTAAAAATATATATACATTTCAATGATTTGAATAAAATTTAATCATAAGAATCATAAATAATGATCTTCAACAAGTTGTTGAAATAGCTAGTTAGATTAGAAGAAAAAGAGAGTATCCCACATTAAAAGAAGATAAAAAAAATAAAATGATTATAATATGGAATCCTTCAAAAAAAATCATACTGAGTTGAAGGATATTTTGGAGGGAAACCAAAAAATACTTAGAATAATATTTAAATGTCAAAGATCAAAGACGGCACGAGTGTTCCAATTATGGTTTTAATTTTTTGAAATTTGAATTTTATTACAACATTATTAAAAGTTGTTGGTTGAAGACTTATAAGTTTTCTGGGCTTTGTTGTAAACTGAAGGATCATCTTGCAGCATTCATAGTGGGGGCAATATTAAAGCAATATTAATAAAAACCACTGTCATAACACAAGTTAGTTCTCTAGTTTTCATTAACTATATCCTGAAGAGATTTAAAACTTGCAGTTTCTGAGTCTGAGCAAAGCAGAATTTCCAAAATGCTATGATAAGTCATAGTATAAGATGAGAATATTTATTTCTACTTTCTTTTATTCTTTTATTACTTCGTATACCTAACCAAACTCACAATATTAGTGAGCAATCAAGTTAATGCACATCATTATTGGATGTGTGGATGCATTTATTAACAGATGAAACAATTATCTAACTCCAAACTCCATCTTTGAATTATGTCATCTGTTAATAGCATTCATTACTTATCAATATATATATACACATTTGGAAAGGTATGCTAAAGGAGACTTTTTTGTTTCTCTTTCAAAGAGAATTACTATTAGGGTGTGGACACACCTTTTAAAAAAGGTATGGTTCAACTTAGCTTGGAATATAATTCAAACTGAAATTATTATTTTGATTGAAATTTTGGAATATGAAATGGAATACAATTCGTAAAATTTCGGAAATTTAATTTTAATTTTAAATATATAGTTACTAATATAATGATATGAAAGGCATTTACTTATATAATGATATAAACTGAATATTTATATACGTTTAAATTATGAAGTGCATTTAGTTAGTATTAGAAATTTAATTTTAAAACTTCTTAAGTATATTCATATTTAAGTGATATTATATCATGGATTAATTTATCTATTTTGATATATTTTTCTAAAAAAATATTTAGTTATTTTGATACATTTTTTAAACTTTTAAGTTTTATTTTATTTTATTTTTAATTTAATGACCAATGAATATATATATTTAAATTAAATAATATCGAATTCAATATCAAATGGGTTAATGTCATCCATCATTCCTGAATTTTAGTTATTATAAAGTTTTCATCCTTTAACTTTATTTTGCAACGGCAGCATCTCTGAACTTTAGCTGTTATAACGATTGTGGTCTTTATGGCTAGAAAAAACTTGAAACAATTTTATTAAGGTCCTAAACATTTTAACAAATATGCTATCAGGTCCTATTTTCAAATATATGTTTTTTTTTTTATCAATTTTCAAATATATATTCTTTACAAATTTAAAATATATTTTTAATAAAATTATAATAATTACTTTCAATAATAATAATAATAATATTGAATATATATTATTATTATTATTATTATTATTATGTTTACAAGGATCTGATGACATATTTGTTAAACTCTTGAGGACTTAAAAATAATTTTTTCTAACCATAAGGTTCACAACATTAATACTAATAACAGAAATTGGATTCCCCCACAACCTATGTTTCATTGAGGAGAAACACTAAGTGCAAGACGTGCATGGACATTGGACAACCAATACAATTACAGCATTGGAGTTGTTATTTTTAATTCAATTCTATTCTAGTATTAACGTAAGCAATTTAACAACTAAAACCCTAAAGTTTGGCAGTACCGACAAATAGCCGGACTACTCTCATGTGACCCAAGTCTACAGGCAAAAAAGAATTGGGATTGTAAAGCTTACTAAGGTTTCTCCTTATAAAGGTCTAATCTTTATTCCAATAACATGATAGTTCCGCATGGAAGCTAACACCTGGCTAAGATTACTGATGTTAGGGAGAAGGGAACCAGCAATAGAACAAACAAGGAGACAGTCAGCCGATTCCAGTTCACCCCAATCCATGTACAAATCATCAAAAGACTATATAATATGCAACACTCATGAAAATGCACCCATTGCCCAATGGCTAACTTTCTTTATGATTACCAAGAAAAAGAAATTAAAAAAAATTGCCATGGCGTGTGTTACTATGCACTACACGCAAAACTAAGAACTTCCACGGAGAGAAATCAAAAACCGATAACAAAGGACGACAAATACAAATAAACAACCAAGAGAATAAAAGAGTAACATATGCAACCATGTTCATAATAATAAAAAAAGATTAAGATAAGTGGAAATAGGACTTCAAGCTTACCAGGAAGACGGACCAAAAGGAATGAGCACTTGAAGGCAATGATCAATGCTTTCCTTTGCCTTTCTGGTCAGAATGCCTGCTTCCATCGCCATAGCAGAGCTGCAACCCAGGTTGGAACTGATGGTGGTGATGATTCTCCATAGGTGGTGGCGGTGGTCCTGCAGCACCGATGAAGAAAGGTACATTTGTTGAGCCGTCTACGGGAGAAGAAAACCTCTGGAGGTGAGGTAAAAGAGACGGTGATGATGAATTGGACTGAAGGGTCCCCCTATTGAAACCAGCTAGGCCTGAAGAAATAGTGAAATTAAGATTATAGTCCCCTCCGGAACCCGGTTGTGTTGTGGCCACTGGGATCAAATGATCGGAAACAAAAGGATAATGCGGCAACTGCTCCTGGTGATTCTCCCCAGAGAAATTAAATGGTGGGATTGACATTGTCATTGCTTGAGGGATTGAATTCCCCAGCTGGATTTGCGCTGAAAACCCTGATGAATTGTGTGCTGTCCGTGACGACGACGTTCCTAATAGCCCTGTGCCAAAGTAATCCATTGGGGCCAAATGCCATTGTCTTGATTTTTGAAACAAGTTGGCCTCGGAACCAGAAGGACTGGCAGTAGTAGCATTGCTGTGATTGTTATTGTTAACACTATTAATCCCAGCAGTTAAAAGCTCAGTAAAGGTGGAGCTTTGAGAAATTGGGTTCATATTCTGGTGGCCAATGCGGGATTCATTCTCTTTCTCTTTCTCCTTTGCTGCTCTCTCCCTTGCTCTTTCCCTGGCCTTAACACGGTTAACGCGAATATCAGACCTGGAGAGAGATAAACCAGAACCCTTGCTTGTGTCTGAAGTACTACTGCAAGCAGATTTAGACAATGAAAGATGCTGGTTCTGGTTAAAGTTTGGATCTTCAAGCTCTACATCAGCTGAATCAAATCCATGTTCAGTACCATTACTGTTTCTTTTCTCGTCGCTAAATTGCTTGGGAGTTTCGGGGAAAGAACCATTAAGCGAAGGGAGCTCATTTATTGCATCGGCAGCTGCTTTAATAAGCCATTCTACTGCCTTGCTTGGCTGGTCATAACCCAACCGATCTTGGAGATCGTAAAATTGTATTGCCGTGGTTACTGATAACCGGACCCTTCGGTCCCTCAGCCCCTTTGAAGTCCACACCTTGCTGTGCCGATCTTTTCCACCAGATGCTCTAGAAACCCTAATTATGCGGGAAGAGGGGTGCCAACCTCGGAGCCGATTGGCATTACTGGGATCGACTCCTGCAACAACGCTACTTCCACTGCCAAGATTAGACCTTCTAAGCTCGCCGTCTTCTTCGTCATCTAGGTAATGGTGGTCACCACTTCCTTTTTGGGCTATTCTGTTGGAGTCACTTCTGCCATTACCAACTCTGGAGAACTTGCAGGGTTGTGTTTGAATCTCCTCCACCTCCATAGCACTTTCATAATACCTTTATCAAAACAAGAGCTCTTTCATCAAGGCCCTCCTCCGCCACTTCTCCCCTTTCCCCTTCTGGCTTCCTCGTTCTTATAAACACTCCTTATGTGTTTGATATTAGTATACGGAAAAAAAGAGCTAAAACGGATGTGGTTTCTATAGAAAAAGAAAGAGAAATGAAGAAGCTAGTTGCAGCAGGTGGGGTTGCTGTGTCCTATGCATTGATGACGATAATTCAGAAGAGTACTTTGGCTTTATAGTGATAGAAAGAACTTTTTTTTACGATTCGATATATCACCGTCCAAGTCAGGAGAGAGAGATAGAAAGAGAAAACCCTTATCAGCTTCTCTTCCGGTATTAAGCTTTTTGCAGTTTGCACCAGAAGGCTCTCAAAAGCAAAGCCTGCAATGGCAGCCACAGCTCTGCAATCAAAAAACCCATCAAGGTCTATTCTTTAAAAAAGACAAAAAACTATATACACATGTAGAAGATGAAGAGAAAACAAAGCAACATATAATAATGCATGGCTTAAAGAGGTACAGGAACCTAATCGAGCTGCCTTAATCGCACCCACATAGATATATACACTCACTCATTTCATAGCCTGAGATCTGACTTATTTGTATAAATATCTAAATAGACGACCTTTAGCAGCTCTTCAACCTAAAGATTATTAGCTTTAACAAAAGTCGAAAGAAAGAAAAATTAAAAAGGACCCAACATGTGCATTTATATTTTGCACACACCACACCGAAACACATTCAAAGACGACTCTTGATCTGTGCTTTTTCTGCTTAAAAATTAAGCTAAAGAAGCAGCAGTAATTGCGTACTGTTTGCCGATCTGAGCCTAACCCTTTTTCTTTTTATCTCTCTTTTTTATGTTCGGTTTGCAATTAAAGCTTCCTTTAGCTGACTCTAAAAATGGCAGGCACTAACTACAGGCCACCATCTCCACCACCAACACTACCTCCCACCACCACCACCACCACCACCACTATATACACAAGAACAATAAATGACAAAAAATCATTAATTAAAACACTGTTTCAAAATTGGCAACAACAAGAATGTATATACTAGTTTAAAAGAACCAAAATAAATATAAATAAATAAAGTTTAGCTTACTCTGATAAAATTGTTGGTTATGGTTACAGGTGTCAAGCTCATAAGAGATTTTATGTTTCTGCTTTTTTTTATGTCCCTCTTATTTCCTTTTTCTTGCTTCTTTGGTTTATGTTTCCCTTTTTTTCACCAATTGGTTGCTCTCAGATCTTTCTTCATAAGCATCCAAAAGTGACAGATCTGTTTCCCTAATTGAAGAAGATTAACTAGCCTCAAGGATCAGTTCTTGTACTGCAAAACCACAACACCAAAAAGGAAAAATTATTACAAAATTTAGATGCATAATTTTAATTATATACTTACATAACAGAAATTAAATTAGTTATAATCTAAACTAAAGAAAAAAAAAAAAAAAAACCT
Organism: Croton setiger; assembly: GCA_948099555.1. Taxonomy (NCBI): domain Eukaryota; kingdom Viridiplantae; phylum Streptophyta; class Magnoliopsida; order Malpighiales; family Euphorbiaceae; genus Croton; species Croton setiger. The sequence goes on from CANUEY010407550.1 coordinate 42,615, forward strand.
ACATATTTTTCAAAAAATGCAGAGAACTTATCAACAATGTATAATTTTAACCCAATTAATATACCATTAAAGAAGAATAAACAAAACTCAAATTAAATTAAACTTTTAAATCTTCATTTCAAATCGAATACCAATTATATCAAAATAAGTTTCTTCAAATGCCTCTGCATCGAACAATATAAAAAGCCGAGTAAAATTCACTGATATTCTTTGAAAAAAATTATATATATAAATATAAGCAGCTACTGAAGTTCTAATTTGTTAGAGTTCACAGCTTATAAAATTCTTAAAATCTCAGTTCTAAAATTCAAAAACAACAAAACGTTAATTTTTCAAGCTTAATTTGAACAAAAATAACATATCCTAGTTGTGAAAGAGGTAACCCGCCATTAACAGACCTCAAATTCAGATAAAATTATCAACAATTACTCACTCACACAAAAATTTAGGGTTGAAAATGAAGGAATTGTTCGAAAATATGCTAGAGAAAAAAAAATTAATAGGTAATTAGCTAGATAAAACTAAAAAGGTTTTAGTTTTACAGCAAAGAAGAAGCTAAGAAGAGGAAGGAAGAAGAAGAAGCTTAAGCTTAAAAGCATACCCATTCGAGCAAAACCACCAGGCTTATCGGGAAAGAACAGACACAGCGCCGTTCCTCATCCTTTAATATATCTCTTTCTTTCTCTTCCTTTTTTGCCCTCAACTTTTTAACTAATTCACTTTTATTGCCACTTGGTAAGCTTAAAAAAAATAATAATAATAATAATTTATTTTATTTTTAAAAAGAGCAAATTTATTTTAATTATAGCCAGCTATTTAGTACAACAATAATACAGTTTCATTTGTTTTTTACTCTATTATTATTATTTTTCTTAAAGAAATTGCCTTTCATATGATTGGTTGGAATTTCATTGTTTTGCCTTTTGTTTTATTTCTTTATAAATAAATAAACAAAAATATTTTAATTATTTCAATATTTTATATAAAAAATTGACATTTTGATTTAAATATATTTGGTAATAAAAGAAATGAAAAACCAACCAATTTTGTACTTTTCAATCTAACCTTTTTTTTAAATTATTATTATTGACATGTATTATTATAGTATATATTTTTTTTAATAAAATATTAAATGATTCTCTTCATACTAAAAATCTATATTAATTAAAGATTAAATTACGTCATCTAAATTAGTGTGTAATTTGATTGGTTATTATATCTTTAGTGTGTAATTTGATTGGTTATTATATCTTTAATAGAAATCTGATCCCAATTTCTGTCAATCATATTATTTTGATCATTAATTTAATATTTAGAAAAATGAGCATTCTCAAATTGTAATTTAAGCTTTTCTGTCGATCATATTAATTTATCATTAATTTAATATTAAAAAATGATCATTCCCAATTTGTAATTTAAATTTTTAGTGATTTTTTTTATTTATATATATATTTGAAATATTCATATTTTATTTAAAAAAAGAAATATTCGTATTTTAAAATCTTAAATTTTATGAGTTGAAATTAATTAATTTTGATCATTAATTTAATATTTAAAAAATGATAATTCCCAAATTGTAATTTAAGCTTTTTGTCGATCATATTATTAGAAAATGGTCATTCTCAATTTGTAATTTAGGCTTTTAGTGATTTCTTTTATATATATATATATATATATATATATATATATATATATATATATA